>PISX010019390.1:0-38373 GCA_004024625.1 Mellivora capensis | reverse complement strand
TACTTCTAAGACTTATTTTACAATAAGTACACATCACCTGTGTCCTCACACAAGTTCAAATTAATTTCATTTCAATTCACTCAGAAGTCAGCTCCACCTGTGTGTATGAGGCATGGCCAGTTCTAGACATCGCTCAGGATTTTTTCTGTTTTAATTAGTTGGTGAAAGCCACATCATCTCTATTAACAGGATCTTCTTTCCTACTGATTTAAGCTCTTGAGTTTTTAAATTTCTCATTCCCCCAAGGACCACAAAATAACACACAGGATAGGTTTTCAGTGACAAGGAAATTGACAGAACAGCCCTTAGTTCTTTAACTGATCTTGTATTTCAGTAACGCTCTGCTTTGTAACTAAAGGGGAGTAATGCCTCACCCAGGAAAGCGCATCTGAAGATTTTAACCTTTTTTTTTATTATTTGTCAGAGAGAGAGAGAGAGGAGCACAGGCAGACAGAGTGGCAGGCAGAGGCAGAGGGAGAAGCAGGCTCCCTGCCGAGCAAGGAGCCCGATGTGGGACTCGATCCCAGGATGCTGGGATCATGACCTGAGCCGAAGGCAGCCGCTTAACCAACTGAGCCACCCAGGCATCCCTTATCCTTTATTTTTAATTTAATTTAATTTTGTAATAGGTATTATCCTTTAGACAATGAAAGGAGTGGGGAGCACATTGGATCATCCAGTCTACCTTCTCGTAATCCCCCGCTGTTCCTGAGCAATCTGGGTGGGACACACCCCTCCCTGAGACTGCCAGCTGGAGTGTGAGTTATTAGCCTTTCTGACCTCATAGCACTTTCACACCACAAGCATCAGGACCCCCTGCAGGCCCTCACATTTTCCCTTTGCTCTGCTCCCTCTGCCTGCTTCCAATTTGTCTGGCTGCTTTCCTCCCTCCCTCCCTCTCCGCCGTCCTTATCACAAACCTCTAACAGGAGTTCACCTTGGCTTCTCTCCCAGAGGCTAGTGCAGAGCTGGGAACTGGCAACCCACACCCTCCCCCAGGCACAGAATGACAGCTGGGGGCAGGGCACGTACCAGCATTTCTAGCTGAGACCTTGGGGCTGTGTCTCAGCAGACGGACAAACACTTTGCTGCGACAGTGGTTCACCATTTGCAAGCGGAGGCCTCTCCGAGTCTGGATCTTGACCAAGCATTTGGCCATGGTCGTTCTCGGGGTTCCCTCCGTTCTCCTCTGCCTGTCAGGGCCCGGGGCAGCTACCACAGACCACAGTGGCTCGGACCTTTCACTAACTCTCCATTCTGTTTTAAAGGACCGAGCAGGGCCCACTCAGTGAATCAAATGTCAGGCTCCTAATGCAGCCAACAGAAATAACTCAGGAGGGATCAGCATGGGCCCCAGGAGGGAGGGGGGTACTATTTTTAAACTCTTCACTCACTCCCCTAACAAACAATGACATACTATGCACCGTCCCTTCCCCAGCCTCTTCGAAACCAGCATATGAAAGCCCCCCATGCCTTATGGTGTCTTTTTTTTATTTATTTATTTCTTTTCAGTGTAACAGAATTGATTGTTTATGCACCACACCCACTGCTCCATGCAATAGGTGCCCTCCTTAATACCCACCATCTGGCTCTCCCAACCTCCCACCACCCCCCCTGCCCCTTCAAAACCCTCAGATTGTTTTTGCCTTATTGTGTCTTAAGAGCCAAATGCCCCCAGGGATTAAAACAACAAGGAACCAACTCCACAAAGGAGAAACACAAATGCATGGATTTTTGTTTAAATAAGCTTTTTTGAATCGAGCCTTTATTTTGTTTGGGAGCAGAGCTGCCTAATAAAAATATAATGCAAGCCATGTTTGAAAGGAGGACGTATTCAAACAATAAAAATATATTAAAATTAATTATGATGATGTGTTTTATCTGAAGCCAAGGTACCCAAAACAGGGTCACCTCGCTATATAATACAGAAATTCATAGAACAGTTTTGGTTCTTTTTTTGATAGTAAATCTGTGAAACTGGGGTGCATTTGCACACTCAGAGCACACCTCCATTCCGACCAGCCACATGTCAAGTGCTTCCAAGCACTCTGTCCATATGGGGCTTCCTTACCAGAAGGATAGCTATGGATCGAGCCCGGAGCTCCTCCCAGCATTTTCTGCACCCTTCCAACAAGGCTAACATTTTTTTCATCTGATAGAGAAGGAAACAAGAGAGTAACTGATCTGACCAAATTCACAGGAAGTGACAAAGCCCTGTTTGAACCTGGGCTACAATTAACACCAACTGACTACAAAAACAGTTCTTCCTGAGTGCTACTAGGCTGCCCCACCTCTCACAAGATGGGTTTTAAATGCAGCATCCAAAGCTACATTGTAACTCTCAGAATTTTGAAAGTCCTCCACTTGTTCCTCTGTGATATAAAACGTGCTTGCGAGCAACTGACTTTTAAGTACGTGCTTTATTAGAACAAATCCCAACTGATGATATTAACTGGGCCACACATACTCTTTCTGTTACAGTTCTTTGCTGGTACGTTTTTCTTTCATTTTTAGAAAAAAAAATATTTTTTCCTCACATGTCTACAATTTCATCATGTGTACATGCATTTTTCTACTTTAAAATAGTGTTTTAAAGTCTCTGGCCAAAAGAGAATTTTCTTATTATAAAAATACTTTTTTTTTCTTTCCTGACAAAATGAAACATTACAATCAGGGCAGTCAGCTGAAATCCTGCATTGTTATACTTCACTGTGGGACTACAAATTGATAGAGCATTTCTGGAAAGAAGTTTGGCAAAATATATTGAGTTTTATAGGTGGGATATTCTTTGACCCAGAAATACCACCTTTAGGAATTTATTCTGACAAAATAATTAGAAATGTTGACAAAGGGTTTTGGACAAAGATGCTCATCAGAGTATCATTTATGATAGCCACGAAAAAAAAAATCTAAATTTCCCATGGGAAAATGATTAAAGACATGTGATGGGATATGGTACATCCATTAAAATTTACGTTTAGGAATTTAATGATGCCAAGGAAAGCTTGCAATAGATCACTAAGTGAAAAAGCAGTTTATGTAAACAATATGACCTCAATTATCCAAAATTATACATTATAGGCCCAATTATAAATCTTGAAAGGGGAGAAAGGTGGCAGCCAGCTGTGCACAGTGAGCTGAGGTCACCTCCAGAGGCCCCCTCAGGGGTCTCTGGCAGCCCCCTCCCCAAGGTACCAGTTCTCGGCACAGTAGGGGGCTAGTAAATTTCCGTGTTGGGGCGGTGGTAGTGATTAGTCAATTTCCAAACCTGGAACTTAAAATGAAAACACCCCTTAAAAATTCACCCTTTTGAATCTTTCAACTGGTTACAGCTCCCCTCATGATATAATTCAGAGCAGAGTCCCCACATATAAAACAGGCCACACAGAAGTGAGGCCCCGGGATAGAACCTGCTTGGCCTTTGCTCACTAGGCACCAACAGTGGATCTTAAAGAATTGCTGAAAATCTTTAGGATACTGCAGAACAAATCAGAAAATCTTTGTTCTCAATAAATCAATGCTTTGCCGTAACACAGATGAAGGGTTTCAAAAATCCCCCCTACACCTAGAAAGCAAGTAAAAAACCTAAAACAAAACCACCACCATACTTTATTTCTGCTCTTTTCCACCAAGAGTTAACTCTCCATTAATTCTCAAACTTCAAATCTCACCATAGTCTCCTCTTGTCATTAACTACAACTAGGCACAGAATTTGGCATTTCAGACATTTTTAATTTTTCCCTCTCCTGTATTTGTTCTCACTCTTGATGCCCAAGTAGATTCTTTAACCCTCTTTCTGCTGGAAAACTTCTGCTTTTATTTAGACAGAGAGAACCTAGCAGGACCAGCATTCAGTATTGTCCCAGCATTTCTCTCGGCCCTGGCCCCTGATAGGTCCTGCATAAGAAGGGTCGTTCTTGGTCAAGGCGCTGTGCTCAGAAGAATGGTATCAACAGCATAACATTTGGACGCCCTTGAATACCCTTCCTTGGTTAGATTAATCTGTTCGAAGAAACAGGAGTGCACGTCTGGGCAGTGACAAGAGGCTAAAGAAAGCGGAGGATGTGTGAAGAGGGGAACTCATTTTCCATAATGAGATGCCAAAAACACTGAAAAATCAAGCAGAAGCCAAAGTGGAGGGAGAAAGATTCAATGATAAGAGCTGTTCATGGCGTGAATTCCATGTCTACTTCCATGACAAACTTCCTGACACACATTTGGCACAAGGCTACACACTCGCCTCTGTTTTGGGGGTGACTGGGAGCCAGGGTGCAAGGGTGAGGTGGAGACAGTACTCCTCTCGTGGTGGTTGGGACCCTGAGCTCAGGCATAGCAGCTGCCTAGTGTGGTGCTGGTTCCTGGCCAATGAACTAGAACTAAGCACTCATAGAAAGCAAGGCTTAAAGCACAGGCTCTGGGTTCTAATCCTGACTGGACTGTTTCTTATCTCTGAGCCTCAGTTTCCATGTAGTACCAACCTCCCAACGTTGTTGTGAGGATTCACGAAGTAAATCCATGTGGCAAGCGGCGATCAGTGCCTGACACAGAACTATTCAGGAAATATTAGGAATCTTTCTTCCCCATGGGTGCTCATTCCTCTCTCCTCCAAGGGGAAGACAGTGAGGATTTTAAACAGTCTGGGTTCTCTTCCTTCTGTCAACCATCTGTCTCTCGCATTGCTGTATTTCTCCCCCAACAGTAGGGACACAGTATTGTTAAGAGTTTACCTGACCATCCCTGTAACTGTGGGAAAGTCACAAAAGCTTATTGAAGTACATTCATTTTCAGTCTTGTAGAATGGTAATGACATTGGCACTTACGTAACCGGGTCCCCAGTATGTAGTAGGCACTTAATAAATGCTAACTATTCTACTCTAGCATCATCAATATCATGGACCTTAGCTGTTCTGATAACAGATTTCACTGTGTAGTGTATGGCCACTAGTTAAAATAGTCATGGAGATTCACTAAAATTTTAGCTGTTAACTCCAATTAAAAAGATCATTAAAAACATATTTAAATGTACTTTGTAATAAATTTAGACTTTAAATATCCACAGTTAAGGGTCCTTGGGACTATCACATACCATAGAGGACTTTTCTAGTATTTCTGTTGATATAATAACAATATAATAATAATATAAAATATTTTAATAATATATTTGTGATAGGACGAGTATATTCTTGGGAGGAGAGTGAGAAGAAATGGAGGCCCTTCCCAAAACAGGAACAGGCTAGATAGTCATCTGCAGAATTCAGTTTCCTCGTTTGTAAAATAAGGCAATAATGTCTATCCTATCCATTTGGAAGAAATAGTCATGAGTCCCAAACTACGATAACGGACATGAAAAAAACTCTAAACATGTATAAGATGCTTTGGCATATTGGATACTCATACACTTCTTATCCCCTTATTAGATAAGGCATTTGCTGAGTGCTTCCTGCCTGTAAAATGAGAACACTGCTTGGTGGGGCCAGGCATCACCAGATAGGGGCAGGAGAAGAGCCAAATAAAAAGCCTCTGGAGAGTTACAGTTGCAAACAGAAGAGAATCCAAACAGCGAGCTGGGCTCTCCGCAGCACTAGGGTGGGGAAAGAGAATGCTCTTTGCAGGAACTCCATGGCTGCAGAGCATTGGAGCATAAAGGCTCATCCATATGTTTTCCTGGCCTTCGCATACACTGAGAAGTGTGGCATCTCTAAATAGGCAGCTTATGCAAGCTGTGCATGAGGGAGAAGGAGAAAGGCAGGGAGGCAGAGCTCTCTGTCTGTTGGGGCTGCCTGTGAGGATTTCTAAATAAAGGCAGAAAACCGGAGAGAGAGAGAGAGATCAGGGAAGAGCCCCTCAGATACGCTCTGCTCTCACTTTGTTTATCAATACACAAGATACTTGCTACTTTCTGAGCAAGAGAAACGAGTCTTGCAGCACCGGGCTGAAGAGCTGGGGGCAAACACTGGAGTTCCTTCCACAGCGGAACAGAGCGGGGCGGGGAGGGGGCGCACGGGAAGGGGTAACAAGGCAAGGCTGGCTTTCCAGTCTCCGGCTGCGCAGCCATGTAGATGGTATGTCACTAACCAAGTCAGAGCAGGAGCAGTTGTGAGGCTGGAACTTGGGGAAGGAAGAGAACATGTGCATAGTTGTAAATCCCTTAGGTTTGATGTGTTAGGTGTGAGCTGTTGTGAGGTCCCCAGGAACAGGTGGCCAATAAGGAGCTGATGGTTCAGGATGGCAGTGTGGGGCTGAGTGCTCTGTGTGGAGGCTAACACAAGAGGGACAGAAAGGAGGTCAAGATCACCCTTGTCAGTGAAAACCCTGAACCTAGAATCCCGGTCTCGTTATTCCCAGTTCAGCAGTCTCCCCATGTTGCTACCTTGTCTCTCTCTAAACACTAGCAAAATGCAAGCTTTACGGTCTCTAATCAGGGGAAGAGAATATTCTGAAATGTTAATAGAATTCCTTCCACCCAGAATTCCTGGCAGCCGTTTCTTGATCCTCAGCCCAGAGAGCACACCTAACCCATCCACCAATAAGACAATGACCACAAATACTTAACCATTAATTTCACAAACCATAAGTCCAAGGCAGAAAGACCTTCCCCACCTGCAGAATGGACAAAATACTCCATACTCTGAGTGAAGGAGAATCGAAGGGGCCATGAGGAGAGGAGAAGGTGACATAAGGGACCCAAATCTCCAATCAGTACCAGTGGCTGACAGTACCAACAAGCCTCCTAGGAGTCATTACCCAGCAAGCCAACCATAGATGCTGCATCAGTGTAACTCTCCATCCCCTGTCTAATTTACCTACTCTAAGAGATACCTACCACCCTTATTCACTGGCCCAAAGCACTCTTAGAACCCTGTGAATAGGGACGCCTGGGTGGCTTAGTCATTTAGGCATCCAATTCTTGATTGCAGCTCAGGTCATGATCTTAGGGTCTTGGGATTGGGACCCACGTAGGGCTCTGTGCTGAACGTGCAGCCAACTTGAAATTCTCTCTCCCTTTCTTTCTGCCCCTCCCCCCATCCCCACTTGTGTACTCTCTCTCTTTCCCTATAAAAAAAATAAATTCATTCACAAAAGTTAGATTTAAAAACCAACAACCATCCAACCAACCAAACAAACAAACAAAAACAAAAAAAAGCCCGTGAATAAAGACAGGGCCTGGATACCTATAGTTTCGCCACTGAAGCGTGTTGGTAACTCAAAAGGGAACATTCCGTAGCTGTCCATAGATGAAACCAGCAGAAATTTCCCACAGAGGCTGGATGAGGACTAGAAATTTCACAACTTCATGGCATTCTTCAAAAGCAGACATGAGGATCTCCCTTGCAGAATTCAAACCATTTTGCTGACCAAGGCTACCTATTTCAGATTCTTCCTTTCATGTAAACACAGTGTTTTCCCTCAATCCTGGTTGAACCTCAGGCTTAAGGTTCCCTGATATCCCATGACTTAGACCCAGCAAGGCAATCTATGGATAGTATGCTTTGTCAGATGCCAGTTCAGCCCCCCAGATATTTCCCTCAAAGACATGGGTCACAACACTGACCTTAAAGTCTCCAAAGAGAACAGCGTCCCTTGGTCTGTGTTTAGTATTTTCTAGTAAGAATCTAGTGCCTTTGTCTATGGATAGAATGAATTTGTTTTCTTACACTTCGACTTTATTATTTCAATTCCTCCACCACAAGTCACCATTACAGATAAGCCATTTTTTTTGGAGTAAAGGAAATGAAACTCAGCTGCATTAATAAATGGAGCTCTAATTTTTTTCTCCATTTTTACTCAACAGCTTTGCAGATGGTATTCAGGAACAGGGCATCTGTATCTCCCTGTGAGGAGGGAAAGAAAATCCCCCAAAACAGGCTCTTCTGGACCCATGGGTTACCTGAGTAGCTGCTGTGTAATCAAGAAGCTGAAGGTAGCAGGACCCAACCCTTCTGCCCAATACACCTTGAGCCAAGAGCCTCTTTCGTACGCATTCTAGTTACGTGCTTAAAAAAGGAAACATGTTTGGTCAATAAATGCAAGAAAATGTCCAGCCACTCGAAGTTTTGCCTTTCACATTATCAAAGATTTTTAAAAAATTGTTACACTTGGTTTATAAGGCTACCATAAGACACATTCATATGTAATTTGGTGGGAGATGGGGGAGCAAGAGATATTTTTATATATTTACATGATTGAATGATGTATGTCAATTCAAATTAAAATTGTTGAAGAATACTTGATGTCATAGGAATGTTCCTGTGATATTAATGAAAAAGCAGATTAAAAAATAATATCTCTGGTGTAAGTCTATGTTTGTTTCTGTGTTTGACTATAATAAGAGATGAGGAAGGACACTATATAATACAGAAAGGGTCACACCCCATCATCTAATAGTAAAACTTAGAAATCCTAGTAGCAAAGAGAAAATCCTGAAAACAGCTCGGGACAAGAAGTCTGTAACATACAATGGTAGAAATATTAGATTAGTGGTAGACTTATCCACAGAGACCTGGCAGGCCAGAAAGAACTGGCATGATATATTCAGAGCACTAGATGAGAAAAATATGCAGCCAAGAATACTAAATCCAGCTCGGCTATCATTGAAAATAGAAGGAGAGATTAAAAAGCTTCCAGGAAAACAAAAATTAAAAGAATTTGCAAACACCAAACCAGCCCCTACAGGAAATACTGAAAGCGGTCCTCTAAGCAAAGAGAGAGCCTAAAAGTAACAGATCAGAAAGGAACAGAGACAATATACAGTACCAGTCACCTTTCAGGCAATACAATGGCAAAAAATTCATATCTTTCAATAGTTACCTTGAAAGTAAATGGACTAAATGCCCCAATCAAAAGACACAGTGTATCAGCATAGATTAAAAAAACAAGACCCATTGATATGCTGTCTGCAAGAAACTCATCTTAGACCCAAAGACATCTCCAGACTTAAAGTGAGGGGGCAGAAAAAATTTACCATGCTAATGGACATCAAAAGAAAACTGGGGTGGCAATCCTTATATTAGACAAATTAGATTTTAAGCCAAAGGCTATAATAAGAAATAAGGAAGGACACTACATCATATTTAAAGGGTCTGTCCAACAAGAAGATCTAACAATTGTAAATACCTATGCCCCTAACATGGGAGCAGCCAACTATGTAAACCAATTAATAAAAAAATCAAAGAAACACATCAACATTAATACAATAATAGTAGGGGACTTTAACACCCTCCTCACTGAAATGGACAGATCATCCAAGCAAAAGATCAACAAGGAAATAAAGGCCTTAAATGACACACAGGACCAGATGGACATCACAGATATATTCAGAACATTCCATCCCAAAGCAACAGAATACACAGTCTTCTCTAGTGCACATGGAACATTCTCCAGAATAGATCACATCCTGGGTCACAAATCAAGTCTCAACCAGTATCAAAAGAATAGGATCATTCCCTGCATCTTCTCACACCACAGTACCTTAAAACTAGAACTCAATCACAAGAGGAAATTTGGAAAGAACCCAAATACATGGAGGCTAAAGAGCATCCTACTAAAGAATGAATGGGTCAACCAGGAAATTAAAGAAGAATTTTTAAAAATCATGGAAACAAATGAAAATGAAAACACAACAGTTCAAAATCTTTAGGATGCAGCAAAGATGGTCCTAACTAGGAAATATATACCAATACAGGCCTTTCTCAAGAAACAAGAAAGATCTCAGATACACAACCTAACTTTACACTTAAAGGAGCTGGAGAAAAAACAGCAAAGAAAGCCTAAACCCTGCAGAAGTAGATAAATGATAAAGATCAGAACAGAAGTCAATGAAATAGAAACCAAAAGAACAGTAGAACAAATCAACAAGATTAGGAGCTGGTTCTTTGAAAGAATTAGTAAGATTGATAAACCCCTGGCCAGACTTATCAAAAAGAAAAGAGAAAGGACCCAAATTAATAAAATCATGAATGAATGAAAAAGGAAAGATCACAACCAACCCAAATAAATACAATTATAAGAACATATTATGAGCAACTATATGCCAGCAAATTTGTCAATCTGGAAGAAATGGATGCACTCCTAAAGACATATAAACTACCACCTGAATCAGGAAGAAACAGAAAACGTGAACAGACCCATAACCAGTAAGGAGATTGAAGCAGTCATCAAAAATCTCCCAACAAATAAGAGCCCAGGGCCAGATAGCTTCCCAGGGGAATTCTACCAAGCATTTAAAGAAGAATTATTTCCTAGTCTCCTGAAACTGTTCCAAAAAATAGAAATGGAAGGAAAACTTCCAAGCTCATTTTATGAGGCCAGCATTACCTTGATTGCCAAAGCAGATAAAGACCCCATCAAAAAGGAGAATTGCAGACCAATATCCCTGATGAACATGAACACAAATATTCTCACCAAAATACTAGCCAATAGGATCCAACAGTATATTAAAAGGATTATTCATGGCCAAGTGGGATTATTCCTGGGCTGCAAGGTTGTTTCAAAATCCACAAATCAGGGTGATACAATACATTAGTAAAAGAAAGAACAAGAACCATATGATACTCTCAATAGATGCTAAAAAATCATTTGACAAAGTACAGCATCCTTTCTTGATCAAAATTCTTCGTAGTTTGGGATAGAGGTTACATATCTCAATGTCATAAAAGCCATCTATGAAAAACCCACAGCGAATATCATTCTCAATGGGGAAAAGCTGAGAGCTTTTCCACTAAGGTCAGGAACACAGCAGGGATGTCCACTATCACCACTGCTATTCAACATAGCACTAGAAGTCCTAGCCTCAGCAGTCAGACAACAAAAAGAAATAAAAGGCATCCATATCGGCAAAGAAGAAGTCAAACTCTCACTGTTTGCAGATGATACTATATTTTATGTGGAAAACCCAAAAGACTTCACTCCAAATCTGCTAGAACTCATACAGGAATTCAGTAAAGTGTCAGGATATAAAATCAATGCACAGAAATCAGCTGCAATTCTATACATCAACAAGACAGAAGAAAGAGAAATTAAGGAGTCAATCTCATTTATAACTGTACCCAAAAACCATAAGATACCTAGGAATAAACCTAACCAAAGAAGGAAAGAATCTGTACTCAGAAAATTATAGAGTACTAATGAAAGAAACGGAGGAAGACACAAAGAAATAGAAAAACATTCCATGCTTATGGATTGGAAGAACAAATATTGTGATGTCTATGCTACCTAGAGCAATATACACATTTGATGCAATCCCTATCAAAATACCATCAGCTTTTTTCACAGAACTGGAACAAATAATCCTAAAACTTGTATGGAACCAGAAAAGACCCCAAAGAGCCAGAAGAATGTTGAAAAAGAAAAGCAAAGCTGGAGGCATCAAAATTCCGGACTTCAAACTCTATAACAAAGCTCTAATCATCAAGACAGCGTGGCACTAGCACAAAAACAGACACATACATCAATGGAACAGAATAGAGAGCCCAGAAATGGACCCTCAACTCTATGGTCAACTAATCTTCGACAAAGCAGGAAAAAATGTCCAATGGAAAAAAGACAGTTTTCTTCAACAAATGGTGTTGGGAAAATTGGACAAATACGTGCAGAAGAATGAAACTGGACCATTTCCTTACACCACACACAAAAATAGACTCATAATGGATCAAAGACCTCAATGTGAGACAGGAATCCATCAAAATCCTTGAGGAGAACACAGGCAGCAACCTCTTCGACCTCAGCCACAGCAACTTCTTCCTAGATGCATCACCAAAGGCAAGGGAAGCAAGGGCAAAAATGAACTATTGGAACTTCATCAAGATAAAAAGCTTCTGCACAACAAAGGAAACAGTCAACAAAACCAAAAGATAACTGACAGAATGGGAGAAGATATTTGCAAGTGACATATCAGATTATGGGCTAGTATCCAAAATCTATAAAACCCAAAGAACAAATAATCCAATCAAAAAATGGGCAGAGGATATGAACAGACATTTCTGCAAAGAAGACATCATGAAAAAGTGCTCAACATCACTCAGCATCAGGGAAATACAAATCAAAACCTCAATGAGATACCCCATCACACCAGTCAGAATGGCTAAAATTAACAAGTCAGGAAATGATAGATGTTAGCAGGGATGTGGAGAAAGGGGAACCCTCCCACACTGTTGGTGGGAATGCAAGCTGGTGCAGCCACTCTGGAAAACAGTATGGAGGTTCCTCAAAAAGTTAAAATAGAGCTACCCTATGACCCAGCAATTGCACTACTGGGTATTTACTATAAAGATATAAATGTAGTGATCCGAAGGGGCATGTGCACCCCAATATTTATAGCAGCAATGCCCACAATAGCCAAACGATGGAAAGAGTCTTGATGTCCATCAACAGGTGAATGGATAAAGATGTGGTATATATATACATACATATATCTATCTATCTATCTATATATGTATATATATACACACATACAGCTCTCTCTATATGTATATATAAATAAACACAGACAATGGAATATTATGCAGCCATCAAAAATGAATTATTGCCATTTGCAACAACATGGATGGAACTAGCAGTTATTATGCTAAGGGAATAAGTCAATCAGAGAAAGACAATTATCATATGATCTCACTGGGGAAGAGAGGGAAAATGAAACAAGATGAAACCAGAGAGGGAGACAAACCATAAGGGACTCTTAATCTTGGGGAAAAACTGCAGGTTGCTGGAGGGGAGGGCTATGGAAGGGATGGAATGGCTGGGTAATGGACATTGGGGAGGTATGTGCTATGGTGAGTGCTGTGTATTGTGTAAGACTGAGGATTCACAGTCCTGTACTCCTGAAACAAATAATACACTATATGTTAATAAAGAAAATATATTGGTGGATTATACACATTAAACCATGGTTTGATGACAGATCATGGAAGATGATGGCAGATACTTCTAAACTTTTATTTATGGTTTCTATAAATTTTGATTTCAGATTAAAGGCTTTTGATTTCAGATTAAAACAGAACAGAACAGAACATGCTTGGCTTCTAGTAAAGTCTAATCCCAGGAAAATATTTTCTTGACATGCTTTCTCTTATATAAAGAAAGGCTGTCCTGGCTCCAGTTACAAATAATTCATTCATTCATTTGCTAATTTGCCAAGTATTAATTTAGCTCCACTATGCACCGGAACATCTCTAAGTGCTGGTGATAATGTGGGGGATGAGGCAGACAAAGTCTGCTCTCATGCAAAAGGCATTTCAGTCAAGGGAGACAGTCAACAAACAGGACAAATAATTAACAAGCGTTCAGTAGTGCTAACCACTCTGACAAAAATCGAATGGGATGATGGCATGAAAGAGAACAAATAAGTAGGCTGGGAAAACTAACAGAATTGGGTAGTTAAGGAAGACTTTCCAAGGAGCTGAAATCTGAGCTAAGACTTAAAAGCCAGTCTTGTGAAGACCAGAAAAAAAGCTCTTCTCGGTAGATGAAAAAGCTTGTGCAAAGGTCCTGAGGTAACAATGAACTTATTGTTCTCCTCATACTGGAGGAGAATAGGAAGACCAGTACCAAAGGAACACAGAGATTCAAGAAGAGAGCAGGAAACGGTCTAAGAGTAGGCAGGGGGCAAAGTGTAGGCCAGAGCAAGGAGCTTAGATTTTATCATAACTAGATCTAAGTTCCATTTATAAAATATCACCTGCCTGCTGTGTGGGAAATATGCGTGGGGGGAGAGGGATTAGAGTAGAAGCAGGGATCCTGTTTATCAAGGAGTCAGAAGAATGAGTGCAACTGAGGTGGTACATGGGCCATGTTTCTGGGACATATTTAAAAGGTTAAGGTGATAAAGTGATAGGATTTTGTGGATGGATTTGACGATTTAGTATTTTATGACCACTGGGTAGAACATGGGCTTTTAAACCAGACTCCCGGGGGCACCTGTGTGGCTCAGTCAGTTAAGCATCTGTTAAGTGTCTGACTCTCAGTTTCAGTTCAGGTCACGATCTCCTGGGTCATGGGACGGAGCCCTGCATCAGGCTCCACACTCAGCGGGGAGTCTGCTGGAAGACTCCCTCTGTCCCTCCTCCTATGCACTCTGTCTAAAATAAATAAATCTTTTTTTAAAAAATAAAATAAAATCAGACTCCTCTATTCAGGATGGGGCAAGTGCTAGGAAAGAGTCTAGTCTGAGAAGGAATGGAGCATGGCACTAACAGAAGACAGGAAGGGAGATTCATGCAAGCTGCTAATCCAAAGAACAGGCCAAGGCACCCCTGCCTCCAGGGTCAGGGTTGGGAGTATGGCCTAGCCCCAGGGAGAGGGGCCGTTAAGGCTGGGGGAATAGTGTACCCAGGGCAGCATGAGGGCAGAAACTCAGAAAAAGGAACAAGGCTGGCATGAGGACCAGAAGGAGACAGGACAGAGCAACAGAGAAAGACTAGAAGCTTGCTCCAAAGCACTGGGCTTTGGCTTCTCAGTAACCACCCTTCATCCCCCAGTCAGGTCAGGGCACGGTTGACTCTAGAGTCAAGGCAAGGCTGAGCCTGTATTTAGGGGCAAAACTGTATGGCTCAGGCACAGACCGACAAGCCCACAGGTCACAAGGGATGCTCTAATTTTTGAATACAGATACTCCCTCCTTTAATCACAAAATCTAGCCTATGTTCAGATGATCAAGAGGATCATCCTGAAATTCCTATTTATTTCCCTTTCAGTCAAAGCATCTGCCCATTTTCACATTTCCTATGCTGAAGTGGAGGTTTGGGGGTTAAAAAAATTTCCAAATTGGACTCTTCTTCTAAAAGGAGATGTTAAAGGCTGGGAGGGCTCTTTCAAGTGGGGAAATACTCATTATATTCCCTTTTAAATGAGCTGCTATTAATTTTCAATTTTATGCTGGCGATTTGTAACTCACGGAAAGAAACGAGAAAAAAAATGTAACTCTGCTTTTATCATCATGCCCCAAGCTTCCTGTTTCTTTAGCCACATTTAAAAAGATGTGTATACTTTTTGCTTCCCAAAATACCAACAGATGATCCAAAAGCATAGTTTTAAGAGCAGCAGCAATTTGGGGGGAGAATTATGAAAGAACAGAGTGGTGAGGAAACCCAAAAATCATCTCATCTCATCTCTTTTATAAAAGAGGAAATAAGATCCAAGTGACATCAGTGCCCAGCATGTACCCAATAAGAAGTAAATGTTTATTGAATGAAGGAAGGAACACACCAACGAATGAATGAACACAGTCTCTCTCTTTATCCAATACTCTGCCCCCCACCAGAGAGCCCCCACTCAGGCTGTGTCCTGAGCCCACCCAGAGAGTGGAGTCTTGCGCCCTTGTAAGTCGGGGACGCGGGGCTACCCCAGAGCATTTTAGTGGGAGTGACGTCCCACCTGCCATGTAGCCCGGCAGAGGCCCAGCCTGTGCTTGGGTGACTCACCCAGGTTTGCCAGTGTGGAAGACCAGAAGCATGCAGGATGGCATGTCACCACCGTAACCAGAGCGCATAGATCTCACATCTATTTTAGGAATCTGTGGTTTGGGCATGAACAGGGATTTCAGTTTCAAAAACATGCCCTGCCTTTTCTTCTGTGTCAACTCATCGGGAAGATCTACAGCAGTTCTAACTGGACCTATTCTGGGGACAGGGGTCAGGGAGCAATGCTGGTGCACTTAGGAATAAGTGCATATTTGTTTATAAATTAAATACATATACAGATATGTTTATGTATTATGTCCATTATAAAAGTTACACAATAGAAACTTCCTAAGAAGGTGGTAAAAGTAAAATGCCAATAGAAGTCTGACACATTTCTTCCTCCACTCCAGTGGGCCATGGTGTGCACCCACCACACACACACCCCACTCTGAAAGCCATGGCTCTAGGACCCCCAACTCACCATTAGCCAAACTGAGTAAGAGGCTGTAACCGACTGTAGATGGCATTGGACATGCACCCCAACATCTAGCCCATGTCAACTGACCAGAGCCTTTTTTCTTTTGATTTATTACACATTTATTACTGCATCATAGAATCTAGAAACTTCTGAGATCATAAAATCAACTTAGAACATGTTATTCTTACCATTCCGTGAACATATTATAATTTCCTTATATGACCCTCTTCCTCTCTTACCTGTGGCGACATATACCACTCCTGCAGACACTAAAAACTTTTATACAAACTATTAAATGATTTAAAAATAAAACAGCCAGAGTCTCTTTCCTGAACCCTGCCCATACTGCCTATATTGCCAGGAACCTACCATTACAGGTCTGGCTATAAGAGTGGATCTAGCCCAACACTTTTTTTCCCCACTTAATTCTGGGTCTTCACAGAAGAGCAGGGAGGGTGCAGATTCTGTGAGATCCTAACTCAAGCTAAGCCTGAGTATCAGAAAGAACATTTAACACCACCGACCCACTAGCAAAAACACTAGAAAACAGAACCCCATGCTGACTCTGGAAGGCATCTAGAATTCAGACAATTATAGACTCCGCTTTCGAATGACAATGGCTTAGTACCGTTTTCACTTTTCCCCTCCTATGGTTTCCTAGGGATGCGATGGGAGTGCTTACTTGTCTAAGTGCCAAGCAAAATCTCTTTCCACCGCAGACCACACTCTGGCTGTCACAACTACTCACACTTGCACCCTCCCCTGGCTCACATCCCAGCCCTCGGAGACCATGACTAGATTACTTCATAGGACATCTGACTGACAGATTTTTTTTTCCCACCCTGGCTGAATCCTTTAAAGCAATTAATTATTACGACTTAGCTATAGCAGCAAAGCGCCAACCTGAGCAGGAGCTGGGATTTGGGAAATTCTATACCGAATGGCTTTCACTAATTAAGCAGAGATCCTTAACACAGAGTAGTGAGCAAATGAGTAATTAGAACTTGGCCCAAAGTGAACCATTCCTTATTTAACAAACTCGGCTTTAAAATCAGAAAGTGATTCCCAGAAGGTAACACACTTCCTGCTCAAAGTCTGGGCTTTCCCCTATGAGGAATTCTGCCTGGTGTGGCACACCTGTCCCTATTCTGAGGCAAGGTGACGCTCTCCAGTATGCGGGAGGTCTTGACGAGTCACTAGATCCTGGCATGCTGTGATCGAAAACCTGAAGACTCAACCCATGTGCCAAAGCGAGCGGCAGCTCTTCTCACTGAATCAGACTCCCTATACTTAACGAAGTCCTCTCTTTTTCCATTATGCCAAATGAATTATGAAAATACATGCAGTTCGGGGCGCCTGGGTGGCTCAGTGGGTTGAGCCTCTGCCTTAGGCTCAGGTCATGATCTCAGGGTCCTGGGATCGAGCCCCGAATCGGGCTCTCTGCTCGGTGGGGAGCCTGCTTTCCCCTCTCTCTCTGTCTGCCTCTGCCTCATTGTGACCCCTCTCTCTTTCTCTGTCAAATAAATAAAATGTTGAAAGAGAGAAAGAGAGAGAGAGAGAGAGAAAGAAAAGAAAAGAAAAGAAAAGAAAAGAAAAGAAAAGAAAAGAAAAGAAAAGAAAAGAAAAAAGAAAAGAAAAGAAATGCAGTTCTTCAGGGACTGGTTCTGTTTTGGCCATTTTAGGTGTGTTTGACATCATCTAAGATACCTGGCCAGGAATCCAACAGCTGGGACCCAATTCCCACCCTGCTACTTATCCAACTAGTGACTTTGTGCAAACGGTCTCCCTTCTGGGCTTTCTTGTATATAGAAGACCAAGGGGGTCAGGGGTGCTAAATCAGAGACTGGCAAACTTCTCTTCTCAAGGCCCAGACAGCAAATTTGATGCTTTGCCAGCCAAGAGCTAAAAATCAAGGATATTATGTAGGTACTTATATAATCATTTAAAATATAACCATTAGTTCTTGGGATAGGGGAAAAAAGGGCATTAGGCCAGCCACAGGAGATAGTTTGCAGATAGCTGCGCCAGACCATCCTCAACGTTCTCTCTAGCCACCAAAAGCTGTGAAAAACATTCTTGAGGCCAAGTTCCCGTTCTCGTTTTAAAAGACCGCAAGCCAGGGGCACCTGGGTGGTTCAGTGGGTTAAATAAAGCCTCTGCCCTCAGCTCAGGTCACGGTCCCAAGGTCCTGGGATCAAGCCCCACATGGGGCTCTCTGCTCGGCAGGGAGCCTGCTTCCCCATGCCGCCCCCCCGCCGCTCCCCCCCCCTTTCCGCCTACTTGTGATCTCTGTCAAATAAATAAATAATATCTTTAAAAAAAAAACAAAAACAAAAAAAAAAACGCAAGCCATGGCCTTGGAATTTGACTTTGATACTAAGCAAAAGAATCAAGTTTAGAGCTAGAAGGTAGTGAGAGGTATTCAACTCTACTCTTCTTACCTTATAGCCAGTAAAAAAGAGGCTTTGAAAAGTGGAGCTTCTGGTCTATGGTCACCTCGCTGCCTGGTGGGAGGGGCCAAGACCAGAGGACGTATTTCCCTGCTTGTCCAAGGCATCAAGGCCAACACAGAGAAGCTACAGAAAGCAATGCTATGTTATACTGAGGAATACAGTGATTCATAAAATGAACAGCTCAAGGGAATTAGCCAATGATAGAACTGAAATGATTCACACTGTTGGTGTCTTATGATGTAAAATATAAAATCCTTGCAAGATATAATGTGCTTAAATGGCATCAGAACCAAGGCATTTAGCTTCCTTACAGCCCGGTAAATACTTAACATTTCAAAGATCTCCTTCAAGTGAACACACTTCTTAGTACTTGAGCGGCCAGTAAATACCAGAAACCAAAGTTCCAAAGATGAAACCAACCCCAGAGAAAAGCACAGAAAGGGAAGCTGGCAAACTTTTGAAGAGTTCACAAACGTGAACTAACAGAGCTCGCTCAGGCCTTTTTATCTTGGTCCCGAGTCGTTCTTGGCATCTCCTACCCCAGAGGAGTTGTCGCCTCAAACTTCCGGAAGTATCACATTCAACAGATGTGATAACAAATTCTGAATTTTGACTTTGCCAATCTAATACTGCAGTTATAAGTAAACCCAGGTGTTTTCCTCTGCCTGTGGAGGCTCCTAGCTCCTACAGAATCAGGTTTGGCTGCTGAATATCTATCAGCAGTGGGAGACTGGGGGTGCCATTACATGAAAAAGTTCAGGAGAACCCAAACTTGTGCAATGCTAAAAAGATGCTTGAAAGAGCCTTTTTATTTTTATTTTTAAGGATTTTATTTATTTATTTGACAGAGAACCCAAGTAGGCAAAGAGTCAGGCAGAGACAGACGAGGAAGCAGGCTCCCTGCCGTGCAGAGAGCCTGATGTGGGGCTCGATCCCAGGACCCTGAAACCAGGACCTGAGCCGAAGGCAGAGGCTTTAACCCACTGAGCCACCACCCAGGCACGCCTGAAAGAGCCTTTTTAGGAGTCTCTTCTTATTCAGGGTATTAATCCATTTATCTGCATCTGTGTTAAATGTGCTCCCAATTCACTGTTTGACCAGGAGTTCAATTTACGGTATATCTTTATGCACTAATGCTTTCAACAGTAAGCAAACAAAGCAGAAAATTCAAAAACTGTACACAAGAGATGACTGCATGACATTACGATGCACAGGGAAGGAAACTACTAACACATTTACATGGATTACCTCTAAGAAGTAGGATAATCTAGGAGGTGATTCTTTTTTCTGTTTTAGTATTTTCTAAATTTTCTAGATCATAATCAGTTTTACAATAAGAAGATAAAAACAAATAGTAAGCACAAAGCCTGTGGCAGGAACAAGTGCAATTAGAACTGGTGCTAATTGGTCTGCTGTTACCAGGTAGCAGTAACCACAAGGGAAAATGTGGTTCCATAGGGTTTATGAACAGCTCCTGCTTTTTGATGGAATACCACATAAAAGAAATTTCAGAAAGACCAGTGCATTGTTCCTAATGCACATCCTGACCTACCCTAAGTCAAGGGAAGAAAATTACTTAGCACAAGGGGGGAAATGGCAAGGAAGAAAAACACTGAAGCCAAAAGAAGAGGGTACATTTGCCTGAGCCATAGCCATGGAACTCCACAAAGGAAGAAAAGAAGGAAGAGAACTGTCACATCAAACCAGCAGGAAGGGGACTAGATTTAGTAGAGAGTGGAAAGGAATTCAGAGGCAGTATAATCATAGCAGCCTTGGACTGTTAGAGACCTCACCAGTGATGTGACTGGAACAACTGTGTTAGTGTATGACTAATTATATGCCAAGCCTGGTAGGACTTTGAAATACTAACACATGGAGTGGAATGGGGGAAAAAAAAAAGATCAAGCTGTTATTCTGCCTACAAGAGACTCACCTTGGATGTAATGACACATGCACTGAAAGTGAAGGGATGGAAAAACATTTACCATGTAAGTGAAAGTGAAAAATATAAAAAAGCTGTGGTAGCAATATTTACATCAACAAAATAGACTTTAAAACAAAGACCATATAAGAGACAAAGGCATTACATAATGATAAAGGGATCAATCCAACAAGGGGATATAACAACTGTAAATACCTGTGCACCCAATACTAGAGCACCTAAATATATAAAGCAAATAGTAACAGACATAAGGAAAGAAATTTATGGTAATACAATAATAGTAGGGGGTCTTTTAATACCCAACTTATATCAATGGATAGACCATCCAGGCAGAAAATCAGTAAGTGTCTTTGAACGACACATTAGACCAAATGGACATAGCATATATACTATCCAAAAACAAAAGAATACACATTCTTTCCAAGTATACATGAAACATCCTCCAGGAGAGATCATGTTGGGCCACAAAACAAGGCTCAAAAAATTTAGAATATTGAAATCATACCTCACATCCTTTCTGACCACAATGGTATGAAACTAGAAATCAGTAAGAAGAAAAAAAAAACTGGAAAAAAAGAAAAACATGTGAAAGCTAAACAACATGATACTAAACCACCAGTGGGTCAACAAAGCAATCAAAGAAGAAATTTAAAAATAGAGATAAAAGAAAAGGAAACACAGTGATCTAGCCTAAATTTTAGAAATGCAGTGAAAGCAACTCTAAGAGGGAAATAAAGTTATACAAGCCCACCTGAAGAAACAAGAAAATCCTCAAACAATCTAACTTTACAGCTAAAGCAACTAGAAAAAGGAGTAAATAAGTCTAAGGTGAAAGAAATAATAAAAAGATTAGAGAATGAACAAATGAAATAGAGACAAAAAAGCAGTAGAAAAGGTCAATGAAACCAAGAGCTGGTTCTTTGAAAAGATACACAAAATTGATAAAACTTTAGCCAGACCCATCGAGGGAAAAAGAAAAAGGACCCAAATTATTAAAATGAAAAACAACAGAAAAATAACAACTGACACCATAGAAATACAAAAGATTATAAGAGAATACTATAAAAAATTATATGCTAACAAACTGGACAACCTAGAAAAAAAAATGGATAAATTCTTACAAAGAGTCTTCCAAAACTGAATCAGAAAAAATAGAAAATCTGAACAGACAGATCACTAAAAACAAAATTTAATTTGTCATTAAAAAAACTACCAAAAAATAAAAGTCTAGAACCAAACAGATTCACAGGTGAATTCTATAAAATGGTGAAAGAAGAGTTGATACCTATTTTCTTGAAATTATTCAAAAAAGTAGAAGAGGGGGATGCCTGGGTGGCTCCGTTGGTTGAGCAGCTGCCTTTGGCTCAGGTCATGATCCCAGCGTCCTGGGATCGAGTCCCACATCGGGCTCCTTGCTCAGCAGGGAGCCTGCTTCTGCCTCTGCCTGCCACTCTGTCTGCCTGTGCTCGCTCGCTCGCTCTCTGACAAATAAATAAAATTAAAAAAAAAAAAAAGTAGAAGAGAAGGAAAAGCTTCCAAATATATTCTATAAGACCAATATTACCCTGATACAAAAACCAACAATACAAACAAAAAAAGAAAACTATAGGCCAATATCCCTGATGAATATAGATACAAAAATCCTCAACATAATATTAGCAAACCACATTTAACACTACATTAAAAGGTCATTCACCATGATCATATGGGATTTATTCTGGGGTTGCAAGGATGATTCAATAGCTGCCAATCAATCAGTGTAATACACCACATGAAGATAATGAAGGATAAAAATCCTATGATCACCTCACAGGTGCCAGAGAAAGCATTTGATGAAACTCAACATCCTTCCATGATAAAAAGTCTCAACAAAGTCGGTATAGAGGGAACATACCTCAACATAAGGACCATGAATTACAAACCCACAAGCTACTCAGTGGAGAAAAACTAAGAGCTGTTCCTCTAAGATCAGCAACAAGACAAGGATGTCCATTCTTGCCACTTTTATTCAACATAGTACTGGAAGTCTTAGCCATAGCAATCAGACAAGAAATAAAATGCATCCATACTGGGGTGCCTGAATGACTCAATTAGTTAAGCATCTGACTCTTGATTTCAGCTCCAGTCATGACCTCAGGGTCCTGGGATCAAGCCCCAAATCGGGATCCTGCTCAGTGGGGAGTCTGCTTGAGAATTCTCTCTCTCTCAATCTCCCTCTGCCTCTCTCCCTATTCTCTAAAATAAAAAACAAATCTTTTTTAAAAAATACATCCATATTGGTAAAGAAGAAGTTAGATTGTCACTATTTGCTGATGACTTACTATATATAGAAAACCCTAAAACTCTACCAAAAAACTGCTAAAAGTAATAAATGAATTCAGGAAAGTTGCAGGATACAAAATTAATACCAGTTATTGGTATGAATCAGTACTAGTTAGGTACTAATAACAAAGTAGAAGGAGAAATTAACAATCACAGTTACAATTGTACCAAAAAGGATAAAATACTTAGAAATAAACTTAACCAAAAAGGTGAAAGACCTGTACCCTGAAAACTATAAAACATGAATGAAAAAAACTGAAGATGACACAAGCAAATGGAAAGATATCCCATGTTCATGTATTAGAAGAATTACTATTGTTACAATGTCCATACTACCCAAAGCAATCTACAGATGCAATGTAATCCTTATCAAAATACCAACAGCATTTTTCACAGAACTAGAACAAATAATAATAAATAATAATGAAGATTGCGGAACCAATCTTGAGAAAGAGGAACAAAGCTGGAGTTATCAGAATCCCAGATTTTAAGATATACTATAAATCTGCAGTAATCAAAACAGCATGGTACGGGCTCAAAAAATAGTCACAAAGATCAATAGAATAGAATAGAGACCCCAGAAATAAACTCACGATTATATGGTCAACTAATCTATGACAAATGAGGCAAGAATATCCAATGGGAAAAAGACAGTTTCTTCAACAAATGGTGTTGGGAAGACTGGACAGTGACATTGTAGAAGAATGAAATGGGACCACTTTCTTACACCATGCATAAAAATAAACTCAAAATGGATTAGAGACCCAAATGTGAGACCTGAAACCATAAAAATCCTGGAAGAGAGTATGGACAGTAATTTCTCTGACATTGGCAATAATAACATTTTTCTAGACATGTCTCCCAAGACAAGCAAAAGCAAAACACACACACACAAGCAGGGGAACGCACACACACAAAAGCAAAAATGAACTACTGGAATTACATCAAAATAAAAAGCTTCTGCACAGGGAAGGAAATAATCAACAAAAAGAAAGGGCAATCTACTGAATGGGAGAAAATATTTGCAAGTGATATATCTGGTAAAAGGTTAGTATCTAAAATGTATAAAGAACTTACATAACTCAACATCAAAAAAAACCAAAAATCCAACTGAAAAATGGGCAGAGGACTTGAATTGACATTTTTCCAAAGAAGACATACGGATAGCCAACAGGCATATGAAAAGATATTCAAGGCCATTAATCATTGGGAAAATGCAAATCAAAACCACAATGAGATATCCGCTCACACCTGTCAGAATAGCAAAAATCAAAAAGACAAGAAATAACAAGAATTGGTGAGTATGTAGAGGGGACAAAAAAAAACCCTTGTAAATTGTTGATGAGAATGCAAATTGGTGCAACCACTATGGAAAACAATATGGAAGCTCCTCAAAAATTAAAAATAGAAATATTATATGATTAAATAGCTTCACTACTGGGGTTTTCCCAATAGAAGCAAAAACACTAATTCAAGAAAATATATGCACCCCTATGTTTCTTGCAGTTATTTGCAATATCCAAGATACAGAAACAAGCTAAATGTCCACCAGTAGATGAATGGATAAGGAAGAAGTGGTATATGCATATACTATGCAGCCTTTAGAAAGGATGAAATTGTGCCATTTGTGACAACATGGATGGACCTAGAGGGTATCATATTAAGTGAAGTTAAGTCAGATGGAGAAAAACAAACACCATATGATTTCATTCATATGTGGAATCTAAAAAAATACATGAATAAACAAACCAACATAAAGCAGAATCAGACCTATAAATACAAAGAACAAACTGATGGTTGCCAGAAGGTTGGAGGGAAGGATGGGCAAAGCAGATGAAGAATAGAGGCAGACACGGGCTTCCAGTTATGGAATGATCAGAGAATATAAGGCATGACATAAAGTCAGTGATAATGCAATAGGGCTGTACGGTGACAGATGGCAGCTACACTTGTGGGGAGCTGAGCACAATGTGTAGACTTGTCAAATCACTAGGTTGCACTCCTGAGATAATGTAACATCGTGTGTCAACTTTACTCAGATAAAAATAAAAGAAAGACCCTAAGATGCAAAAATGCAGTAGGCCCCACAGGGTACCTGTTATGTGTTGGGTTGGAGGAGAGAGGGTCAAGGATAGAGCGTGGTTGATGATGAGGACAATACTCCTTTCATATGCTCAAAATACCTTCCACAGGTGAACACACAGACTTTCTGGAATTTCAATAACATCATCTTAAGCAATCTACGGCTAGGGCTAGACAGTGTAAACAACCCTTTAAACATACCCTCGCCCCTCCACACACAGAGCCCCATCTGTGACACGTGCACGCACTCAAACACCCATATACAAACACACACAAACACTTCCAGGGACAGGCACACACATACACGCACGCGCGCGCGTGCACACACACACACAGCTAAATGGTGGTATAGGAGAGCTAGTTTTACCACTCTCCTTAATTTCCATCTATTCTATTCCATCTTTTCCATCATCACTTTCATTTTCCACCTATTTCACAGGTGTAGGCATGTTCTCAATCAAGTGCAAGAAGCAAGTGCAAGAAGCAAATCAAGTTCTCAAGAAGCAAGTGCAGCTTCAAGCCACCCTCAATCCAACCACATTGCCACCCTTGAAGACACTCCTTTATGGAAATTAGGGTGTTCCCACTGTGCTTTTGTTTGCTAGCAAGAGGGTGTCAAACACTTTCAACTCCTATGTAGTTTTTTCTATCAAGGGGAAGAAAGCATGGTTTCCTCCCTGTTTGTTTATGCCTGCCTGCCCCACTGCTCTGATAGACCAGAGTAATGTTCACTGGGTATCACTAATTGCCAGCTATAAAGTCCCACGTGATTACTGTTATCCACTTTCTTTACCACAGTCCAGCATTCTCCTGTAACAAAAAATACACTCCACCAGGCATATTGCTACCCACACTATGGAGACCCTACCTCCATATGGCAAATGATTTTATTCAGATTAATGACTCCTTAAAATGCCATTTTTACCCTGAACAATTCCCACTTTCAATTTTTTCTTCTCCTGAAATTTTCTTTTCTTTTGTTTCAAAGATTTTATTTATTTATTTGACAGAGAGAGCACGCATGCACAAGCAGGGGGAGCAGCAGAGGGAGAAGGAGAAGCAGGCTGTCTGCTCAACAGGGAGCCCAATGCAGGCCTCGATCCCAAGACCCTGAGATCATGACCTGAGCCTGAGCCAAACAAAGGCAGATGCTTAAGGACTGAGCCACCAAGGCTCCCCCTCCCTAAATTTTCTTTTTTTTTTTTTTTAAGATTTTATTTATTTATTTGAGAGAGAGGCAGTGAGAGAGAACATGAGCGAGGAGAAGGTCAGAGGGAGAAGCAGACTCCCCGTGGAGCTGGGAGCCCGATGCGGGACTCAATCCGGGAACTCCAGGATCATGACCTGAATCGAAGGAAGTCGTCCAACCAACTGAGCCACCCAGGCGTCCCATCCTCCCGAAATTTTCTTAAGTTCCTCATGACACTTTGCAAATGGACTACCCATTCTCAGAGAAAGTTTTCCATAGCATTAATCTACTTGGATCCTGTAACTGAGCAACTCTGGGGCAATACTGAACTTTCCTGTTGCCTAGCGGCGCCTAGGAGCAGATTTTTTTTCTCTACCCAGACACGGCCAATACTTCACAGCTAATCCTCCAGCTGTCCTGTCGTGCGAATGAATGGGGTCACACGTTCTCCCAGAGTGCCACTGGGCTAATCTGGGCAATCATGCTCTCCACAGCTGTCTTTGAGAAGCATGAAGCTCTAGGCAGAATAGAAAGAGCTTGTCAGACAAATGATTGGTTATAACCCCAGAGAGTCATGATGGCCACACAAACACCACCACCATGGCACCCATGTGAGACAAGGTGCCAGGATCTTCCCAGGACCTCACAGAGACTGTGACTCCAAGGGTCACGGTTAGGACTTTCTTTCTTCTCCCAACCTTTTTAAAAAATTCCTAACAAGACAACTCTTTTAACTCAGACTGTCAGCCTTGACCTGTTCTTGGATCCAGTTCCAAAACTTGTGATTTGAAATTCCCCAAAATAAGAATCTGAACCACTATACAGAGTTGGGGAATAGTGATGTCCCAGTATTCTCCACTCCACGTCTGAAGCTCAGCAAAGCAATGCACAATGTATAACTCTCTCAAGGGCTCCAATGTCCCTTAAGCCTTCCTGTGCCTCAGCAGTCTCCTCCTTACAGAGTTCACTCTCAGAGTCTCGGAGACAAGGGCAGAACCTGGACAGGAGTCCCCGGGCTGCCCACCTGCCGGGGGAAGCAGTGAGCCCTTCTCAACAACTCTACCACTTTATTAGCTTAGACGCACTGCCTCCTCCCAAGTCCACTCCCTCTGCCTCATTCAGCCCTTGGTTGCCTATTTTCTGGGCTTATGCAAAGGTTCCTGAGTGATCTCTCTGCCTCCAACCCAGAGAGTCTCAGCCAGGGGGAGATTTCGTTCCCCAGGGGACACCTGACAACACCTGGAGACATTTTTGGTTATCAAGACAGGTGGGGTACTACTGGCATCTGCTGGGTAAAAGCCAAGGATGCCGCTCAACATCCTACAAAGCTCAGGACAGTGCCCAACAAAAAATGATCCAGCTTAAGATGTCAATGGTGCTGACACTGAAAAACTCTGCTCCAGCCACACCTGCCTCAAATCTGCCCCCTTTACCCCACAAGTGATATAAACCATAATTCCAATCAGGTCATTGCCACGCCTGAAATCCTCCAGTGCCTCCCAAGTACCCTCAGGTTCACGTCTAAACTCTCCTTAGCAAGTCATGGAGACCCATCATGATCCGGTCCTTTCTTAAGTTTGCCTGCCCTTTCACTTTTCCCTGACCTTTCTTCCCCAAAGCCACACCAGCGACCAGTGTAGGCAGGCCAGACCACTCACAACTCCCTCTGCATGTCAGTTTTATGTCAGATACTCTAATCCGACTAAAGGGGAGCAAGACACTCTCCAGGTAGCTTGAAGCACTGAGATCTCTTGAGGCACACAGAAAAGTGAGCACACTTTCAATTGGCAAGGCCAGAACCTACTCACCACCTCTGTGATTTCACTGCTGTCTCGCCAACAGGCTATGAGCCTTGAGGAAGACAGCGTCTACATCTTTATAAGGGCATAGCAACCTGCACACGCTAAGTGTGGTCTACCAGTTGTACTGGTTGTATTTGTCATAGATGTTGCATTAAGGAATGAATGAATTCCTAGCTTCTTTCAATTTGGCTCTTGGTGAAGCATAAAAAGCACTATAATATCAAAATACAAAGATGAAACTAAATTCATTACACGGTATATATTAAGAAAGACAGTCCATCCACAAAGTTGGAAATATCTTCGTTTAAAGCGGTGGTCTCTGCCTCTCTTCTCTTTATATACCAGAGAAATACAAATCTATAAAATATTCATCCCTATGGAATGTCTAAATCCCACTGCCTGATACTCAAAGACCAGACATGGAGCAGAATCAGACTCTAAAATAGTTAACAGAGATATGATGGTATCAAGAACACAGAGCTTAAGACTCCTGGGTGGCTCAGTGGGTTAAAGCCTCTGCCTTCGGCTCAGGTCATGATCTCAGGGTCCTGGGATCGAGCCCCACATGAGGCTCTCTGCTTGGCAGGGAGCCTGCTTCCCCCTCTCTCTCTGCCTGCCTCTGCCTACTTGTGATCTCTCTGTCAAATAAATAAATAAAATCTTAAAAGAAAAAAAAAGAACAGAGCTGGTTTCACTGTGGGAATCATAACTCTGAATTTCACGGGACCTAAAATGATTTTGCTTTCTCTAGACTGAGAAGGTCATTCCATTCACTAGACACTTAATAATACTGCCGCTTTTACTTCTTTTCCTTTTAAGTTGATTCTATATCCTGGAGATTGATAGGATTTGCCTGAGCTTCAAAACCCACAAGATGTCCCATCAGGGGACTGCCTAATAAAAAAAAGTTTTATTAGACATTTATAGAGCCATTTTGGACTTCTTAAGAGAGTAACCCATCAGTTTGACTTTATAGCTGGTAAAAGAATTTAAGATTCTTCTTTAAGTAACTGGAAAAACTGAAAAGGTTGTTTATGGATTCTTATCATATATCATGAAAATTTTTATTTTTATTGCAGTTCATTTTAACTATGTGTCTCTTGTCCACAGCATTTGTGTTAAAGTTAAGGTTAGGATTTAGCAGTGGAACCTCATTATAGAAAATGAAGCAAAGGGGCACCTGGGTGGCTCAGTGGGTTAAAGCCTCTACCTTCGGCTCAGGTCATGATCCCAGGGTGCTGGGATCGAGCCCTGCATCGGGCTCTCTGCTCTGCGGAGAGCCTGCTTCCTCCTCTCTCTCTGCCTGCCTCTCTGCCTACTTGTGTTCTCTGTCTGTCAAATAAATAAATAAAATCTTAAAAAAAAAAAAAGAAAAGAAAATGAAACAAAATGGTTTTTAACTGAATGGGATAAAGGGCCCAGGGGAAAGCTTGACCAGTTTCCTGTTATATCCTGAGGGGTGACTCCTAGGGCCAGAGTGGCCTGACTTCCATATTCCCCATGGAATATTTGTTCCCATCCAGGTTTCCACCTTTGTAGACAAAACACAGTCACAGCTCCAGGCTTGGGTTGTTCCTTTTCCTTTTCTCTTCTCCATTCAACCTTGGGAGAATCATGACCTCCAGAGAAAGGGATTTCCATTAAACCAAATATTCCAGGTACAGGAGTATGTAGAGGTCAAGGGCAAGCTATTCAAAATGTATCACAGTTCATATTGATTATTTTGAATTGAAGATACTTGGTAAGTGACCAGTGCAAGGTCACTTGGACTCTCCTCTGTCCCTCTGAGAGCAGGAAACAAATCTCCGTTATGAAAAACACCCTCCTTCTAATGAGAAGCAAAAGGATATCTTTGTCAGGGCCCCTGGGTAGCTCAGACAGTTAAGCATCGCCTTCAGCTCAGCTCATGACCCCAGGGTTCTGGGATCAGGTCCCGCATCAGGCTCCTTGTTCAGCAGAGAGCATGCTTCTCCTCCCTCTGCTTACAGTCTATCTCTTTCTCTGATAAATAAATAAATAAATAAATAAATAAAACCTTAAAAAAAAAAAAGACATCCTTGTCACCAGAGATAGGGACTTCAAAGCTGGGAAAGCTGTACAAACCTTGTAATTTTTTTTCCAATCTACTAGACCTTAGCCTAAAGTCTGCTTAGAATTTCCTAATAATTAAAGCTCCAAAACACCTGTTTTCTTTATCCTGTCAATTCCTCCCAAATTATTGT
Source organism: Mellivora capensis (assembly GCA_004024625.1). Classification (NCBI taxonomy): domain Eukaryota; kingdom Metazoa; phylum Chordata; class Mammalia; order Carnivora; family Mustelidae; genus Mellivora; species Mellivora capensis. The sequence goes on along the minus strand of PISX010019390.1, from coordinate 8,491 downwards.
CTCTTTGTCTAAAATGTATACAAACTGCCTGCTTTAATCACTTCTTTAGGTCTTGGGGCCTGCATGTGCACATAATAAAACTTGAGGGTTTTCTCTCCTGTTAATTTGTCTTATGTAAATTAAATCTTGGTCCAGCTGAAAGACCTCAAAGAGGAAGAACTTTTCCTTCTCTACAAGAGGAAGCCCAGAAAAATCCCTGGGGATCAGAAATGAAAGCTACTTTTATTATAGGTGAAAAACATGCAAAATCAGACAGGGTGCTAGAAAATATAGACAAGCAACATGGACCCAGAGACCCTTGGGAACTTACAAAGTTAGTTGCTAAGACCAAGAAAGAGCACAGGCCAGGAGTAGACCAAGGCCACTCTCCTTGTCATCATCTTGTGGCTCAGCTGGGAATAAGGATGTCTCCTAAGGCCCCACACTTCCTATTTTGCAATGCTTTCTTTCCACTCATGGAATTGGGGGCATCTAAGCTGTCCTGTTCTCCTCCTAGCCATTAAGCTTCCTTTCAGGAAAAGATTCACTAAAATTATTTACACTTCAGTGTGAAGTACCTGCTGCTCCTTCTCCCAAGGGTATTTGCATCCCAAGCCATAATCTCACTACAGGCTGCAGGGTTTCCCCTGTGGACGGGGTTAAATGAGAATCAAAGCTGCAGGTAAAGCAGATCTTTTGGGGACAGAGAGACCTGCCCTCTTGAAACTGCCCAGTATCCATATTTTAAAAGTGACATGAAACCCATGTCACTAAGGAAAAGCATGTTGTGTTTGTGTTCAGGATTCCAATAACCTTATCTTGAGTGCATTTTAGAATATACTTTGATAATTCATGTGTGAGATTTGCCTCATGAAATGTCTCCAGCCAACAGTGTGGGGGAGATTCGTCCCTGAAGGAAGTAAAGTCCTTAAAAGCCAAAAAGGCCTAGATGCACATATAGTAGAGTCCTTAAAAATACAACTTTTGGGTTGAGGTGGACTATATGAGTTTTAGCTTGTATCAAAACTATCAGAGAAAGGCCTAGGAAAACGGAATGTAAGTATGAAGAAATAGTGAGGCAGAAGAGAATACTAGTATAAAGACTTACGGAGAATTCTTTACAACTACTAATTTAACTATAATAAAAACTTACCATTCAGTAGAACTTTCTACAGTGGTGGAAATGTTCTTGGTCTGACCTCTCCATGATGGCAGCCATTAACCACATGAGGCTATTACTCATTGGAAATGCAGCTTATGTGACTAGAACTGAATTTTTAATTTTAATGAATTTAATCTTAGTTTTAAATAGCCATGCATTGCGAGTGACTACCACACTGGACAGTGGGGGGCTAACAGTGTTACTGCTTTAACACATAATTTTTAGGACTACTTTGTATCCATGGGCTTTTTCCTGGAGAAACTGCTATAACTCTCAAAATAATACAGTCTTCCAGCAGCAAACAGCTTACTTATAAGAAATAGTTTATGATTCATTCCATCCCCAACCCCAAACATTACCTAGGTACCCAGGATTGGTGCCTCACTCGTCCCATCATGGTAAGCCTGCAATGCCAGCTTCTGGAAGGAAGGGTACTTACCCTCACCCAATGGAAGTTCCTCTTCTTGCTCATTGGGGGAAGGCAGCAGGGGCTTCAGGGGCTCCATGTTAATGATGAGCTGTTTGTTCAAGGAGTAGGAACTGCGGCTCTGAGTCATACTGGTTCTGAAAACAGACACAAATCAGAGGGAATGGGTTTTCATTGCGAATGTCAGCCCCTCCATCTTGGTCAGCTATCCAAGTTGGGAACTGTCTCTAGACTCCCACAGTGGATGAGGCCAGTGGTAAAGACAACATAACACTTGGGAGAGACAGCCCTTTTTATTTAAGTTCTGACAGAATGTCCTGTATTTCTAATGCAACGTAGTGAAAAAACTTATTTCCCCATAAATCACCAGACTGAGGCATGCGAGGTGACAACACGGACACTGAAAACGACATGGGAGGCAGGTGTCACTGAACTAGATACACAGAAAAGTGAATGAAGGGCATGGCTCAAAGTAACTTAACAACCACCAAGAAACCAAAAATAAAAACATAACCCAGTCAGACAGCCTCGAGCTACCTTGCTGTTGCTAGATGTCCAATATTTAATATCTATGTTTAATACTCCCATTCAGATTCACAGCCCTCTCACCAGCCAGCCACTGAAGCTCTGCTTCTGAAGGCAGCATACACTTGTTATTGGCTGCGAAGGGCAGCAGATGGCAAGGAAAATGTACGAGCACCTCGTCAAGACTATTGGCTGATAGCAGGAAGCCCATCCACACTACCTGCTGCAGGGAGACCAGCTGTCTGCCCTGAAAGAAAGGGATGTGGGGTACCTCCAGTGGGTACCCTTCTCCTCCTGTTTCCTGTCAAAACCCAAACCAACTCACCCTTCAAACATAGTATCCAATGTCTCCTCTCAAAACCCAAACCAACCCACTCTACAAAGATGGTGTCCAATGTCTCCTAAGCCTTTGATACCCCCTTGGATGACCCTCATGACACATTTTCATTTGTTCTCTTTCTCTCCCCTCACACTACTCCCTTCTTTCACATTTGGCACCTCTGTCTCTCTGCCATTACTGCTGTACTAATCAGCTCCACCTTGACGAAGCACCTTAAGGGCACAGACTGATCTAGCCATTCTGGTGTGCCTTACAGAGACTCCCTAGGTATCTTATTAAGGGCTGCTCACATTCGAAATTGAAGTAAATTGAATGCAATCCTGGCTTCCCACGTTGGTTACAGGACTATCTTATAGCTTAGGCATTTCTGTTTGGCACGGGACAGGGAAGGGGAAGAACACGGGGAAAAATTATGAAGACTTGCTTACCCGTGGAGTCCCATCCTTCAACATTTCACTCTACAACTACTTACTTGCCGCTGATACGTATTCATCAGACGGTCTGCCTTGTTCCACTGAGCCGTGGTCCTTGCATGAAGTAATTCACTCTCTAGAACTACGATTTTCAGACTTTTTGACGGAGACCCCCATTAAGAAATTTTATGTCATTTCTCTGTACCCACACAGGAAGACACAAGTAAAGCAATGTTTCATGCAACCACAGTAACTCTTGTTATGTGTGATTCACTTTTTCCCCCCTCATTCTATTTCACTTTGTTTGAAGTGCTAGTCTATTTTCATGACTCATTAATGTGTGACAGCCACAGTTGGAAAAGTGTGCGTCCCATGGAGGATAATCATGGCCAAGGGTCCTCTGGGAACTCTAACGAGGGGACCTGACCCTGCTGTGGGGGAAGGGAGAGCCAGGAAAGACCTCTCGGGGGAAGTGATGCCTGTGGCCCATCCTGGCAAGCATGGCGGGGTTGACAAGGAAAGAAATGGAGACAGCGTTTCCTTGCAGACAGAAGGAAGGAAGGGAGGGAGGGTGGGTCTCATTTTTTAAGCTTTCATGGGATTTCCTCTGGCCCGATGGCCCTCATGACTGAGCTGTTTGTTCTAGCTCTGCAAAGCACATGCCACCATGTTTGTGTGGACTATGGAGGTTCCTGACCTCAGAAAAGCCCATTTTCCATGGTTGCACGAATTTCTCTGCCCCACCTCTGGCCACCCTGCCAGCTGACTGGCAGCAGTTCCATCCCCCAGAAATTACTGCATTTCATCAAGGAGGGCCTGTAATGAGCCTTTATGGAGGATCTTTTTCTCCACATCAGTGCCCCATCCCAACACTTTTCACTTGGAGATATAAAGCATCCTGCCCTCTGCCTCCCTCCAGTGCCAACACTGCAGCATCTGGCTGCTTGCCCAGTGTTGGGACAGGCTGAGCTCACCAAACGTGACCTCATCCGTGTGAGCCTGCTGGGCACTGGGAGGTCGGGAGGATGCGGACTCAGCGCCCATGCTCACAGGCTCCTGCTGCCACACTGTAGTGGAGGCCTACGGCCAGGGTCAAGGGGGTTTAGGGTCTGCTGAGGGTTAGGCCACACAGTCAATTACAACCCTGAATCTCTCCAGTTCTATGACTCAGAGGTGAACACTGCCTCCCACTAAGTACAAGACTCAGATAAACCCAAAGGTGAACACAGCAAGAGTTCCCCTGGAGCACAAAGAATCCGGGGCTCCAGACCTTGGTACTGGGTACTGGGACAGCTAGAGGGCAAGATTATCAAAACCAGAATCAAAATGCCTGTCTCTCACACTTTCTCCACCAACCCCTGTAGACTACAGGTTTCCTCTCTCCTTGCAACCTTCTTAAAGTTGCCAGCTGATCCTGGTTTCATATCGAGCAAGAGCCACCAGCAAGTTATACTACCACTACCCATAAATGTGATGGCCCCTTTTTTAGTTTACAGAGTGGTTTACATACTTGGCCATGTTTGTTCTTCTCAGTGGTCCTCTGAGAGAGACAGGCAAGAATACCATATTCATAGATGAGGACACCGAGACTCGGTGAAGTTACAGGACTTGCCTAGAGATACTTCAAATAAGCAGACTCAGGTGAGCTGGTTCTCAGCCGGGGCTTCTGCTGTGCTCTCCACTCCCTTCCTGCATGATTTATCCTATAGTGTCCCAGAGAGGACTCTGGTCACTACTGCTACTGTCCTGCTTTCCGGCTATATGAAGTTCCACTTGTGTCAGGTGGTCTTCTAGAAGATGTGCCAGCATCCCGGTCAGCTCCCACTCTGCCCTTCCAAGGTCCTGATGTAACAACCTCTCTGGCTGGAGTCTCTCCAAGCCAGCCAAGGTCTGTGCCACATTTCCCGTTCTCAGAATCCCCCCATCAACGGATTCTGCAAAATGCCTCACCCCCTTTGTATTCAGCACAGAACTTTTTTCCAATAGAACAGTGAATGGGAATTCTATTGAGGTAAAGAGATTTTCTTCAGAAATTGTAAGGACATTCTAAAGTTGGTTTCCAAAAAAATGTGGCATAGGAGCTCCTGGGTGGCTCAGTCATTAAGCGTCTGCCTTCGGCTCGAGGTCCTGGGATCGAGCCCCGCATCTGGCTGCCTGCTTCTCCTTCTGCCACTCCCCTAGCTTGTGCTCCCTCTCTCGCTGCCTCTCTCTCTGTCAAATAAATAAAATCTTAAAAAAAAAAAAAAAGTAAAACTGATGGCATAATATAGAGCAATTAACACAAGGCTCGTGGAATTCCTGCACCAGTCCTTGAGTGAAGCAAGTGCTGTTGGCCTGTCATCCAAACTCCAACTGAAGACGCTTTAATGAGGACATGTCTGTTAAATTCCTACTTCCCATTTTTGGATGAGAGACAGGAATAATACATCACCTCACATTCGTATGGCAGTTTCTAACTTTTTAAAGCACATTATTTTTATGCCCATAACAAAATCTAGAAGTTGGACAAAGTAATATTTGGAATATCATTTTATAGATGACTAAATTGATGATCAGAGAAGTTAAGAGACTTACCCAAGACCACACAGCTTGAAACCAAAACAACCAAGATAAGACTACACAGCCCGTAAGCAACACAACCAAGTTCATGACCCCTAGACTGGTGCTGTTTCAGGTCCAAACGCTGCCTCTGGGTGTCCTCCAATGGTGGCTGTTGTGCCCAGGGGGCTCACACAGCCAGCCCTGGTCTCACCAAGCAGCAACCTTTTGCCTCCCTGGACCCCTGGCATGAGTGAGCGATTCTCACCAAGTAGCCAGCCTGGGGGGGGCTATGCTAGGGGGATCCTGTCACCAGCAAAGATCAGTGAGCAATCATAAGAGTTAGTTTTTCTCTTTTTGAAAAAAAAAATAAAAATCTCAAGACAGTGTCCTTGATCTGTGTTGTCTCTCTCTAAACACACAAACTTCAGCAAAAGTAGTAGCCCATGATCTTGCTATTCTTTGAAGAGTACACTCTCAACCATGAGGAAAGACAACTGAGACCTTACCATCGCCATTCTAAAGGAGCACTCTTTTATTAACAGAGCCAGAGAAAGAGTTCATTACTATACTCTCACTTTTGACAGCCACATCAAAGAAGCCAAAAGAATGAAAAACTAATTAAGAGAAAAAATGTCCTACCACGCAACTGGCCACTGGGAAGAAATGAGAAGTTGCAACTGAAAGTAGAACATCTCCTTGGCTGTGATTGCATTATTGCCTCGTGGGAGGTCAAGATCCCTAGGGCAGCACCCTGGACAGATCTGAGGTCTTGGAAAATGGCCCACATTCCGCGTCACTGCACACTCCTAGTTTAGATGTTCAATCAACAACTATGTACTGACCTCTATTATGTGACAAGGGCTGTGCTAGGTGTTGAGTGATCCTCAGATGATCAAACAGACACAAGCTTGCTCTGCATCATTACTTTAAACAAATTCTTCCTTATATTGTCAGAGATTTGAGAAATACTGCCAAAAAGGTGAGTACCAGATGTCCTGAGCATGTGGAATCGATAGGCTTTCATATACACATAAAAGGGGTCAGTGGAAGGGAAAGAAAAGGCATATGAACCAGTGTCTCAAGGGCCTATAGGTTCTGGTTGGCACTAACATCCCTGGGGGATTTTAGAAGATTCCAGAAAAGGGAAACTATAAATTGACTGATGCCTTCTTTCCCATCTGCTCTGGTGGTTCCATCCATTCTGGGAAAAGATTCTCACTATGGCCACTCCTTTCCCTTCACTCCATGGCCTGGCTACTCAAAGTGTGGTCTCTGAAACAGCCACCTGGCCACCACCAGGGAACTCATTAGAAAGGTCAGATTCATGAATCAGAATCTGATTTTAACAAGATCCGTAGGCGACCCCTGTCTAAGTTAAAGTTTGAGAAGCCCTGATCTAGGAGGGAATCCTTGATTCCCATAAATTATGCATATCTCAATTGAAAAAAGAAATACTTTTTCAAATTATTTCTGATCTCATTAGCCAATGATGATTACGGGATTCTTAGAAAGTCTTACGTATTGGGAATACGCGTCTCTGAAAGTGTATTGTTAAAAAACAGTGTCCTTCTTTGTGCTTGACCTATCAAGAGAACTCCCCAGCATCAAGTATTTCTTCTTCTTCTTCTTTTTTTCTTTAAGATCAAACACTCACACTTCAAGTTAGAAGACTAAAACTACCAAGCAGAGCCCCTGGGCCAGTTCTGCCTCCCAGCTTCTAAGAGAATGCCAGAGGTTTTTTGGGTGGCAAATGCTACAAAGAAAAGAACACAGGCTTAGGTCTGCCACAGAACAGAATTTATGTCTTTAGACAGATCTTTTCCCTTTCACTTTTAACTCTGAGACCCAAGTTCCCTGGACTACAGATGCATCTAATTAGGTGATCCTTAAGGTCATTTCTGGCCAAGTCTAGGAAAGTTAAATGAGACTTTTTTTTTTATCATTTCCTCTTTTTCATTTCTGCCACACTTTGTAACCAGTGGTAGAAGAGGGACTATAAAGACTATTTTAAAATTAAATAAATACAAAGAAAAGACTAGTGTTATCAAGGGATAGGTTAGAAAACCTCCATGGTTTTGGACTCAGGTGCCCCCTGGCTATGGTGCTCCCTAACCCTACCGCTTTCTCCTGCTTCTCGAAGCAGGAAAGACCGCTTCTGCAGATGTGCACATGACCGCTGCCCACTGGGTCACCCGAACCAGGAATGAATTCTTCTCTGTACACGTCTTCACGGGCTCCTGTGCCAACTCTAGTCCTGCTCCCTGGTGGGGGAGAGAAGTGCTATCTGGATGCCTGGCCAGACTGGCTCAGCCACACTTCCGAGAGACCCAACAACCCAGGCAACAGTGTAAGAGGCACCCGGCTCACTGGGTCATGCCAGAAACAGAGGAGATGGCACAAATGCAAGCAGAGGGGAGACTCCTCCAAGTCCAAAGGGGAAGGAAGGAACAGGTGCCAACCTGTGTGTGGGAATCTCCTAAAAAAAACCCTAACTTACGATGGTCTTGCCCTCAAAAAGGAGAACATCATGATGAGAATGTTTAGCCTTAGATATTTAGCAGGTCTGAGGTTTAGGGCATGCAATGATCTATATCTCGTGGTGATATAAAGTCCAACATGATCAAGGGAATATTTAACTCCTCCGAACAACATAGACTGCCACATTACGAAGACGGGTGCTCTTGAGCCACTAATGACTAAGTTTCTCATTTCTCTGAGAGACCTTTGGGAGTGAGGAGCCCCAGAAGCAAGGAGCACCCCCTGCCTTCCTCGTGTGAAACTGTCTAAGAGAAGTCGGGGTCAATGGGTACTGGCCACATCTGATGAACAGAGGTAGGAAGAGAGAGCAGTTCTAAGAGGCCAAGATGATAGACAGACTCACCCAGGAGAGGACACCGCCATGCCTCACACACACTCTTCAGGTGACACTCCAGACCCAGTCAAGCCAATGACTTCCCACAGAGCAAGCAACTCAGAATGGAGTCGGGCCACGCTCACACCATGGCCCTGTCAAGTCTGTCCCTGAGAGATTTCCAGGACAGCGAGGGTGCCATGCCTGGAAACAGATGTGCCCATACCGATACGTGTACAAGCAGCTGGTATCC
>PISX010019389.1:0-38242 GCA_004024625.1 Mellivora capensis | reverse complement strand
AAGAAGAAAAGAAACAAGATGGGATCGGGAGGGAGACAAACCATAAGTGACTCTTAATCTCACAAAACAAACTGAGGGTTGCTGGGGGGAGGGGGTCGGGAAAGGTGGGTGGGGTAATGGACATTGGGGAGGGTATGTGCTATGGTTAGTGCTGTGAAGTGTGTAAACCTGGCGATTCACAGACATGTACCCCTGGGGACAAAAATACATTATATGTTTATAAAAAATAAAAAAATTTTAAAATTTAAAATAAAAAAAATAAATAAAGTCTCTAAAAAAAAGGAATTCCTAATGCAGAAAACAGTTCTGTTCATTGATTTCACTTTACTCTCTAATAAGATGTTGAAATATATAATAGATAAGAAATGAAAATAAATCAGGGGAATTCTTTTCTGCATTTACAGCAAATCAATGTTATCTATATAGCAAAGAAATCCAACAGTCATTAATGATAATGCACATGTCTGGTCTTTAAGAGTTTCTTTCTGTTTGTGAAGCCCTTAATAATGGGATTTTGAGTAAGTTCAAAATCCTACTCAATAGTTAAGTGTATGTGGCAGAACAATACTTCTCTGACCTTCCAATTCTCAACTTCTCTCTTCATTAAAAATTGTCTTTAATTTTTGTTTTACACTTACTATTTGTTAAATATTACCACATCAAATTCATAAAAAAATTCTATCATGACTTACTTTTGCAGATAAGGAAACTGAGGCCTAGATGTATTAACTAGCTGCCTTCCATAACTCTGTTGGATGAATGGAATATGGATTTAAGCCCTGGTCTCACTGATTGCTGAGCCCAATACCAGACAGTCAGACTGTAGGACAGAAGAAGTGAAACAGGAAGAAAGTAGATTTCAGGGCAAACATGTTATATGCTTTGTCACCAATAATGTGTTATGGATTTTCCATCTTGAGGGATATTCTAAAAGGCCTTATAAAATATCTCCTCAAACTGTGCAAACAGGGATGAAAGAAGGAATGTTTTTTCCACAGATTCCTAACCCCCCTATCCAAGAGCGACACCAAGGACATAAATTCAAGCAAATTTCCAGGTTACGCATTTTCAAGTACCTAATAAAAATCCCTAGAGTTGGAAACAGTTGTTAGGAAATTCTGTCTAGGTGAAATAAGTCAATTAAAACTCGTTATGAATTGGTCACAGGGCAATACTGGAATGGGAAATGAAACCAAAAGACTTTAAGGTGGCATACAAGAGGTATTTAATATACCTTACTTCTACTTCCTTTAGGGAAACCACTTTGAGAACCATTTGTTTCTGAGTAACTTTATGGTATTCAGAAAGACCAGAAACATAGTATTTATGCTTCATATTATACACAAAGCCTACCACAATGTCCTGTACATGGTAGGTACTCCATAAAAAACTGTTGCTTTATTTATGATTGTTCCATTAGGTTGCATTTTAAAAATGTTTTATTTATTACATTTAACTTATTTCATTTGAAATCTGTTTTGAAGTGTAATTTATTTTTTCCTGAGTTGGTTTTCTCATTACCAAAATAATATACTGAATAATCCATCTATTTCTCTTTGATTTATAATTCTTTTATTTTCTATTAAAGAAATCTACTTTAATAATTACGATAAAGTCATGAGTACCACAAGAAATATGGCATGAAAAGTGCTAAGCAAAATCTCTGGAACAAAGTATGCGCTGAAGAATAGTCACTTTTTTCCCTTTGACCTACTATCTGCCTCTATCCCTGCTAGCATGTGCTAGGAATGACTTCAGTATGAAAGAGAGTCTACTGTAAACTTCCTGATTAAACTGGTATCACAACCATTCTGGATAATATGCTTCAAGTCTATGTTTTAGTCCTCTCTCCATCATCCTTAATTTCTGCATGTCTTAAATAAACCACAAGAGACTAACCTAAAGGCTTTGGTTTAGAATATTTGGCCTTCACATTTCCCTTCTGTGTTAGGAGAATTTGGAGAATTTTAATATTTAACAATTATTGCAAAGAGTTTTTAACTTATTATTTTTCTACTGTCACTATTGGCAACTTTCTGTAGTCAATAATTTCCTTAGCACACAACCAAAACACACATCAAATTAAAGAAGATGTTATATTGTAATGATTGCCATTTTCACATATTCCACATAAGGAAATAAAGAAAAAAGGATACATCTTTGCAAAGAGGATCATGGTACCAGTGATCAGAAGGATGAGACAGGGAGAGAGAGTAATTCCACTGATGTCTATTCCCAAAGTAACAGGCCAAACACTAGTCTTCCTTGTTGCATGTCCAGATCATTGCCCACATGTGCACAAAAGAACAATGTGTCTATGATATGCGGGTAATATTCCTAGGTATATTTTGGACATTTGTAAAAAACCAAAATCTGATATTCAGAACAATTCTGATTATGGTTATTTGAGCCATTAGAAACAACCAACCCAGATTAACCACAGAATCAATTCACTCAGCTGTGTATAAAGAGGTAAGCACTGTTACCTAAGCAAGTACCTTAGTTACCACATTCACAACCTAGCTAAATGCATCAGAGAACCATACTTCATATGGACAATTTGTCCAAAGTTTTCAATTTCTTATGGTCCATATAGTTAAATTACCATGTGTTTTCAATTTCGTCTGTGCATTTGTAATAGCTGTGATGACATTTCTTTGATGTAAGGGAAACCATGCAAGCTATATCATAAAAGCAATTTTATTTTACATGACAATAAGGGTATGCCAATTATTGCAAAGAGTTTTTAACGTATTCATTATTTTTCTGCTCTATCAGTAACTTCCTATACTCAATAATTTTCTTAGCAAACCACTCAAACAGCCATCAAATTAAAGACATTATGCTGTAAAGATTGTCTTATTTGCATATTCAATGGATGCATTGTTTTATTTCATTTTTTCCAGTTTTATTGAGGAATAATTGACATACTATTTCATTTTTGTTAAAGTTTGTGTCATGTGTTCAGCTGCCTTTTCTATTTAGGGGTTGACAAAAGAAGAATATTTTGAAACATATTGGGGAATATTTAAATAGATAATTATGCAATGATGTTTTAGTTATATACTATCAATTGACATTTACTAAATTAGAAAAAGCCCTCTTGAATGTGTTATCCCATACAACAGACATTAATTTTGTCCAAAATAATTCAAACTTCCACAGTGAATAGCTAGTTTTAAGTTTTTGGTTATATACCAACTCTGAATAGACATTATCATTGTGGAGGCAAATTACTGTGATGAAATCTTTTGTTTTGATGTAAAATATGTAGGGGAGGAAAAATAAATTTCCCTTTACCGTTCTAGATTCTTGACTGAGATACCCCCTGTAATAAGAGATATTAACAGGAGAAAAGCATTTAATTTCATATGTACAGGGGCCCCACAGATATGAGACCCCACAAAAGCAGACCAAGGCAGATGGCTTTTATACCTTTTTGACAAGGAAACAGTAAGTTTATGAAGAATTGGCAAGACAATGAAGTTTTGGCTTGGAGTAGGAAATGAATAAAGAAGTAACAAGGTTTGTTTATATACCCTTCTCAGCCCTGATTTTCATGTCTCTGGTGATAAGGATATCTCTTTACCTCCTGGTACAGGGAGGATACACTTTACATAGGATTTATTCCCTGCTTTCAGAGGCTCAAAGAAGGGACAGAATGTGCTTTTTGGACTGGTTGCTTTTTAAGTAACTTTAATTGAAAATAATCAATATGCCAAAGAGGCATATTCGAGGGTGGCCTGCTCTGAACCCCATCAAATACAAAAGCATTTTCTGAAATTAACTGAAAAATTCTCTCCTCTGGTTACTGTTTCTGAAAGAAATAGAATTAATTCTGAAATCTATAAGCTAAGATTGAAAAAATGAGAAAAAATTAACAAAAAAGTTGGAGAAACAGTGACAAAGTCATAAGAATTTCATAAGTGCTGGAAGCAGAGAGTTGACTTTAGAGAATAAATACAAATTGATAAAATTATTTTAAGTTGGTGAAAATCACCATTCCATCAGTTAAAGAAGGAAGAATGAAAGAAATCCAAGGTTCATATATACAATGGAATATTACTCAGCCATCAGCAGGATGAATACCCACATCAACATGGATAGAACTGGAAGGGATTATGCTAAGCAATTTCCCTCTCTGGTTTCATCTTGTTTTATTCTTCCCTCCTTTCCCCTATGATCCTCCGTTTTGTTTCTTAAATTCCACATATGTGTGAGATCATATGATAGTTTTCTTTCTCTGATTGACTTATTTTGCTTAGCAAAATACCCTCTAGTTCCAACCACATCATTGAAAATGGCATGATTTCATTTCTTTTGATGACTGCATAGTATTCCATGATATATTTTATATATATATAATATATACACGCATATATATATTATATATATATATCCCACATCTTCTTTATCCATTCATCTGTTGATGGACATCTGGGCTCTTTCCATAGTTTGGCTATTGTGGGCATTGCTACTATAAACATTGGATGTGGCAGGTGCCCCTTCAAATCACTGTTTGTATCTTTTGGATAAATATCTAGCAGTGCATTTGGATAAATACCTAGCAGTGGGCATTGCTGTTATAAACATCAGAACGCAAGTGCCCCTTTGGATAACTATGTTTGCATCCTTTGGGTAAATACCTAGTAGTGCAATTGATGGGTTAAAGGGTACCTCTTTTTTTCATTCATCCCCCTACTTGGTGGACCCCTGCTTAAAGAGCAGTCACCTGACCATGCCACGATTTGTGGTATATGGCCACCCTGAGCTGAGGACCCACTCTTGGGCTTTCCGACTGAAGTTGGCTTCCCTGGCTCCAAAGCCTGAGAACTCTTCCATTCTTAGGCAACTCTGGTCTTCTTGTGACCCTGGGGATCCTGAAACCACATATGTCCCACCTAGGATTCCTCCCCACTTTGCCAACTGAGCACCTTTCGGGCAGGAATGTCCCTCAGTGAAGCAGACTTCTAAAATTTCTGATTTTGTGTTCCTCGGTTGTATCACTTTCCGGTGCTGGCTTACAGAAGCTCCCTCCCCTGCAGTTTATCTTCTGATATATTGCCTTGGAGACACTTCTCCTCACCTCTTACCTTGCAGAAAGTGGTCACTTCTCTATTTGTAGAGTTGCAGCTATTCTTAGATTTCTGGTTGAGTTCACAAGTGTTCAGAACAATTTGATAGCTATTGAGCTGAATATCTGAGACCAGATGAAACTGAGGTCCCCTAATCCTCCACCATCTTGGACTCAACATCTTTATGTGTCAGCTTGACTGAGCTAGGCAATACTCAGATAGCTGTTAAAACATGATTTCTGGGTGTCTCTGAAGGTGTTTCTGAAAGAAATTAGCGTTAAATCAATTGACTGAGTAAAGATTATCCTCACCAAAGCAGGTTGGCATCATTGAATCCACTGAGAGCCTGAATAGAACAAAAAAATGGGTAAGAGAAAGGGTAAACTTTCTCTCTGCTTGAACTACGACATCTACCTTTTACTGCTCTTGGACATCAATGGTCCTGGTCCTCCTCAGGTCTTTGGACTCAGACTGGGACTTATGCCATTGACTCCCCTGGTTCTTAGGCCTTTGCATTTGGACTACAAATACACCACCAATTTTCCCGTGTTTCCAGCTTGCAAATGGCAGATCATGAGATTTCTCAGTGTCCATAATCTCATGAACCAATATATATATATATATCTGTACTATATGGATATATGGATACTATATGGATACTATATCTATATATCTATCTCCAATTGGTTCTGTTTCTCTAGAGAATCCTACTATACCATCAAAACCCAGTTTTACCTATTTCTGGCTTGGCTTCTTCTGAGTTGACTTTATATTATTAATTCTTCTTCTTCTTCTTCTTCCTATTATTATTATTATTATTATCATTATTATTATTATTATTTTCAGGGGTACAATTTAGTGATTCATCTGTTGCATATAGCACCTAGTGCTCATTACATTGTGTGTTGACTTCATTATTAAGCAACTTGTTCCCTCATGGTTGCAGGATGTACGTCAGGTAATCCTTAAATTATATGTTCTTCCCACAATCCATCAGAAAAGATAAAATATCCCTGGTAGCTATGAATTTCATATACTTATTTTAATTGGTTGTCTGGATTGTATATCTGTCCCTGAGCCAATAATGAGGGCCAGAGGAAAGTAGTGTGATTGACTTGGGACTGGACAGATGCACCACTCCTAGGGACAAGGGTGTAATCATTTTCAATTAGGAACACAGGAGTAAAGAGTAGCGAAGGGATGGTGATCTAGGGGAAAATTAGATTATTGTTACTTGTATTAGTTTCCTGAAGTTGTTGTAACAAATTACCACAATTTTGATTGCTTAAAATAAGACAAAACAAAACAGAATATTTGTTTACAGTTCTGGAGTCAGGTAGCCCAAAATCAGGCAGGGCTATACTCCCTTCAGAGCCTCTAAAGAAGAATCTTCCAGACTTTGCCTAGCTCCTGGTGATTCCAACAGTTCTTTGGCTTCTGACTACATCACTCCAATGTCTGGCTCTGTGGTAACATTGCCTTTTTTTTGTTTGTTTCTCTCTAAAAACTCCCTTTGCCTTTTTTTTATAAGGATACCTGTGTGTTTACTTAAGTCCCATCTGGATAATTTAGGTTAATCTCCTCATCTCAAAATCCTTAATTTAATACACCTGCAAAGATCCTTTCCCTATCTTTCCAAATATGATACAATTTTTAACTTCTAGAGATTAGGACTTAAAATCTTTGGGTGACTATTATTATAGCTATCAAAAATATCAAATCAGAGCTTGATAACCATAACAATAAATGTCCACCACATTCACCATATTTGGAAATGGAGACAATGTGATAGGATGGTAGATGAGTAGGAGTTACCAGCATTAGTAACTGGGTTGGAATCTGAGCTATGCCAAATTATAGTCTTTGTGTCCTGGGCCATTTACCTAACCTCTCTGAGCCTCAGTTTCTTATTAGTAAAATAAGATATAATAAAAATATCTACCTCATACTCTTGGGTGGGGTATAAATAAAATGCATGTATAAAACAGCATATTAGGGGCACCTGGGTGGCTCAGTGGGTTAAGCCTCTGCCTTCGCCTCAGGTCATGATCTCAGGGTCTTGGGATTGAGCCCTGCATCGGGCTCTCTGCTCAGCAGGAAACCTGCTTCCCCCTCCCTCTGCCTGCCTCTCTGCCTACTTGTGATCTCTCTCTCTCTGTCAAATAAATAAAATTTTTAAAAAACAGCATATTACATAATACATAGTACTGAACAATTAGATAGTGGGTAGTAATATTTGTCTGTTTAATATTTTTATATTTACATATCAGAAATAAAACTTTTTAAAAAGATTTTATTTATTTATTTGATACAGAGAGAGAAGTCACAAGTAGGCAGAGCAGTAGGCAGAGTGGGGAGGGGGGAGCAGGCTCCCTTCTGAGCAGAGAGCCCGATGTGGGGCTCGATCCCAGGACCCTGAGATCATGACCTGAGGCGAAGGCAGAGGCTTAACTCACTGAGCCACCCAGGCACCCAGAAATAAAACTGTTTCTTAGTTTTCAGTGCCATTTGTTTCCCTAATTCTCCCCCCCACACACACACAAATACAAGTGATGTAACAGCATGCAAAGAGTGAACAAATGGGAAGTAGGAGCCCTGACTTCCCACCATTGATGTGAAACCAGAGGCAAGCTATGTCCTCTCTGGATAGCAGTCTATATATCTACAAATGGAGATAAGTTTGGATCAGAAATCAGCAAATGATAGCTTATGGGCCAAATCCAGCCCATCCATTCATTATTTTTTGTCTAAAAACCATTGTCTACAAAAGCAGAGCTGAGCAGTCCCTAGGGTGACTAGTCTAGCCCACAAAGCCAAAAATATTTACTATCTGACACTTTCCAGAAAAAAAAATTTCCAATCTTTATGTGCTTACTTAGGACTTTTTGCCTTAAGTTTCTGTAAATCCAAAAACTCATTTTTAACATTCTTTTGGACCAAGTAAACCAGCAGATAATGCTAATTTGTCTAGACAATACACCGAATTATAGAGCCTTATAGAGATAATATATTTATAAATCATACACTTCTAAACAAATCAATTGATACTTGATAATTTAATTGGAGGAAGATAGGATCAAAACAAAAAGGAAAGTTTCTTCTGCATAAATGAAAAGGTCTTCTCAAATGAATAAATAACGAGAACATTATCCTGTTTTATGTTATGATTTTTGCCTAATTAAGACCCATTTGAAAAAGAGATGTTTTATAATATAAAGTGTCATTTATTAGGAGTTCACAAATAATGACAACATTTACCCTTCTCTAGTTGCCTAGTAGAAGTCTGTTTTAAGGAATGGATAAGAATAATTAAAATTGGCATATCAAAATACCAATTAAGGAAGACTGGCCTCTACTGATATTGATGGTATAATACTAGATCGCTATGACTATCTTGGAGTTCATGCATTGATAATATCTTTCCCTTAAGATTCCATTCTTTAGGAACTATGTTAAAAATGCAATAAAATAAATAAAAAACAAAACGAAATGAAATGAAACAAAAACATCTCGTATCAAGTTTAATAAGCACTCAGTAAGGGATTGTCTTGCACCTGAGAGGAAGTAGTCTGAGTCTAGGTTAGCCAGATCCCTCCTCTGGCTATTGCCAGGCAGCCTCTTCTGTTTATCCTGGTGTGCCCCCAAAATACAGTTGTTTATCTGTGCTAGGATGTGATGAACACTGGGGAGCACTATAGAATCTGAATTGGGGAGGGTGATATATACATATATTTTTAAAAGGATTTTATTTATTTATTTGACAGAGAGAGATCACAAGTAGGCAGAGAGGCAGGCGGAGAGAGAGAGGAGGGGAAGCAGGCTCCCTGCTGAGCAGAGATCCCAATATGGGGCTCCATCCCAGGACCCTGAGATCATGACCTGAGCTGAAGGCAGAGGCTTCAACCCACTGAGCCACCCAGGCACCCCTCGAGGGAGATATATTAATGGGTGAAATTGTTTCAACTTTTAGAGAAGTGGCACCACTTGATCATCTACCCCTCCACTCCTAAAATTTCCAGCAAATTGATAAGTACACTTTGTTAGTCAAATGAAACAGAGTTCTCAACATTACTGTAAAGCAGAACTGGATAATATAGCAGAGAGTTATGTAGATTCTACTATGCTTTTGAGAAACCCATTGCTAAACTTACCTTCTTAGATTGATAGATTTCTGCATAGAAAGGAGGAAATGAGATGAAGGGAGGAAACGTACATTCAAAATTCTTTCCTAAGAATTGGAAGTCTCCTTCCTCTAGATGCACAAATGAAAGGGAACAAGCACATTTCCTAAAAAATATACATAGAAAAATAACAAAACTTTGACCTAAAACCAGGAATTTGGGATACTAGCTCTTTACTAGTGTATGGCTAATTCTAGCATGTACCTTAATTGCTCTGAGCCTCAAGTTTATTATGTGTAAACTAACATATCTTTAGAAGTTATTGTAACATATTATCATGTACATTTCCCTCTCTTCTAAAATCAGTGATAAGTAAAAAGTGACTAATACTCACTTCTTGGAAGGGTCATAAACTTTGACTTAATTGAAGAAATTAACTTATTTCATACATCTTATTCTAAGAAACTATGGTGGGCAGTGGGATGGCATTGTACCATCACATACCCTATTTTTTTCTCATGACTCCCTGTTTATAGATGGCACAATCATTACTACCTGGGATAAAACTTGCTTAAAATCTTGCATAGGAAATCTGATTTTTCTATTGATGAGGAAGTTTATAGTGGGAAAAGCAAAATTTTCTAATAGAAAAGACATCCTGGGAGCCAATTAAAAATAAACAAACAATAATCTTGGGTCATAAATTAAGAGATATAGTCCCTCTCTAAGTCTGTTAGTAATCTTGAGAGAATGTGCTATTTCATTATTATTAAAAATTTTATCCCAGGAAAATTGGTCCAATAAAAAGTAATTTTGATTTTACAGAAGCTTATTTTATTATAGGATAATATAATCTCCACAGCATGAAATAACCTCACAATATATTTATGA
The DNA here is from genome assembly GCA_004024625.1 of Mellivora capensis. Lineage (NCBI taxonomy): Eukaryota > Metazoa > Chordata > Mammalia > Carnivora > Mustelidae > Mellivora > Mellivora capensis. The sequence goes on along the minus strand of PISX010019389.1, from coordinate 28,155 downwards.
ACATTTTGAAATGATACAATCTATTTTCCATAATTATTTTTCATCTATTTTATAGTCATTTAGGTTAGTAAATATAGTCAAATTATAAAGTGATATGAAAAATTATTTGTATAATGAACATTGAAAGCATTGTACTTTTGACATAGACTTATGCATAAAATTATTTGTCCTGGGAGTAAATTATAATGTCAATCAGTGTTAATAATTCATTTTAGCTCTATTCCTCCTAAATAATTATATTTGTATCATAATAGTAACTATCTTAAATTTAATGATGCTAAAAAATCATAACTGGCAGGAGACTAAAATAAATTTGTAATTTTTTAGAAATACTCACCAGAAACATAGATATCATCCGCATTAATAGAGCCCTTTCTATTTGTACAATGCTTTTGTTTAATTGGCTGTGTGCAATTGTCATTTATGGCATCACAGCATTCATCTTATGATCCACAAATTTCGAGATGTTTTGAAAGAAATTATTTTCTGATGTACTTTCTTTTGACAAGAGTAGTAGAGAGTCACACATATATAAATGAAAGAAATTTTGATCCTATAAGATTAAGATGAGGAACAAATAAATAATATATAATAATGTGTCTACTGGAATTCTTGGAACAATACAATTATTCAAATCCTACAGATTTGCTACTGTGATTAGAACAAAAAAGGGATTAATATTAAATTAGTAGCAAAGGCTTCAAGGTAGAGATGGGTGTTTGAATTCATTCCATCTTTTGTTTAATGGGTGAAATTTTATCAGTCACTTCCTATTTGCCAGACATTGTATTTATAGTAGAGATACAATGGTGAAAAAAAATCTCTGCCTATAGTTTAAAAATAGAGAAACTAATAAACTAATAATTAGGAAAAAACTTTATTGAGTATTATATACTATATTTATATTCTATAAATCTCTTCTTAAGTTAAATGGAATGGATTATGTGAAATCACCTAATTTGCTAGTTAGCATAGTCTAGGTAATAGGAAAGTAAAATTACAGTTGCAACTGTGCTATTATGCAAACATGTTTATGTAACTTTTTTTTTTTTAAAGATTTCATCTATCTATTCGACAGAGAGCGATAACAAGTAGGCAGAGAGGCAGTCAGAGAGAGAGAGAGAGGAGGAAACAGGCTCCTCACTGAGCAGAGAGCACAATACGGGACTCGGTCCCAGGACCCTGAGATCACCACCTGAGCCGAAGGCAGAGGCTCAACCCACTGAGCCACCCAGGCATCCCTCCCGCAAACATGTTTATGTAACTTAAAAGGAAGAGATGTCAGGACCATACATAAGAAGTCTTTACAGCTCTTTTCCATTTTGCACAGAGCTGAATATTTTTCTGAAAACTGTAATATTATTTTGAAAACCTTATAAATTTCTTACTAGGTATATACCTAGTATTTCTATAGTATGGAAAGAGCATTTAAAAAGGAATCAAGAAATAAAAAGGAATCAAGAATCTTTCCAGGGGTGCCTAGGTGCCTCAGTCAGTTAAATGTCTGCTTTTGGCTCAGGTCATTATACCAGGATCCTGGGATGTGGCCCTGAGTCTGGCGTCTTGCTCAGCTGGAAGCCTGATTCTCCCTCTCTCTCTGCCTGCTGCGCCCCCTGTGTCAAATAAATAAATAAAATCTTAAAAAAAATCTTTCCAACAAAATTTAAATACACAATTGGACAAGTTCAGTGTCTCACAGCAGTCCAAAGTGATTGAAATTATTTTTTAAATCAATCTTTTCTTTCTTTCTTTCTTTCTTTCTTTCTTTCTTTCTTTCTTTCTTTCGGAGCGTGAGAGTGAGAGCCAGGGGAGGAAGAGATGAAGAGGGACAAGCAGACTCAGTGTTGATCCCAAAGCCCACGGGGGGAGGGGGGGGCTTGATCTCAGGACTCTGATATCTTGACTTGAGCTGAAATCAAGAGCTTGAAGCTTAACTGACTGAGCCACCGAAGTGCCCCTAAAGTGATTGATATTATTATGATGATGATGATGAATTTTTAAGCCTACATTAAAATTCTGAAGATCTTAAGCATTCTGGAAAAGATATGAAGAGTTCTACATTCTAATTCTTGTGTTGGCATTAATTAACTCAGTGAAATGCTATTGTCTTTTTTTTTATTTTTAATTTTACACTTAATTTTACATTTTATATTTAGTAAAAAGAATGAATCCCAAGTTTGTGGTTCCTTAAGTTTTGACAAATGTATCTACCAGTGTAGTCATCACACAAACACAAATACAGAATATTCCAACTGCCCCTAAATGTTTTCCCCTGCCCTCTTCCAGTCAATAAATTTCAGATAATGGTTGATGTACTTTCTGTGATTATTGATCACTAATATAGATGACCAATTTTAATTATATCTCTTTAATTTCTAGTTTGCTGTAACTTTTCATTATAAATGGTTACTGAATTTTATCAAAGGTGGAGTTTTTTTGCATTTAAGATAATCATATGATTTTTCTTCTTTATTCTTTTTTTTTTTAATTTTTTTAAATTTATTTGACAGACAGAGATCACAAGTAGGCAGAGTAGCAGGCAGAGAGAGGGGAAGGGAAGCAGGTTTCCTGCCAAGCAGAGAGCTCAATGCGGGGCTTGATCCCAGGACCCTGGGATCATGACCTGAGCCGAAGGCAGAGGCTTTAACCCACTGAGCCACCCAGGTGCCCCTTCTTTATTCTTTTTATGTTATGAATGACATCAACTGATTTTAAAAGTCATACCAAGGTTGTACTCTTGTGATAAACTCAAGAATTTAGTCCTAGTGTATTATCATTTTTGATTTGTTATTGGATTTTATTAATATTTCACTGAAGTGCTTGCATTTATGTCAATAAGGGTCACTACCTTAAAATTTTATTTTCTTGCTTTGTTTATTGTCAGTTTTGGTATCATATACAGTGGCTAACTAAACATAATAATGAAAAAAATAAATTAAATTTTAAAAATAATATAATGGCCTCATAAAACAAGTTAGTAATATGCCCTTCTCTGTTATTTTTGAAAGATTTATTATAAATCAGTGTTATTTGATCCTTAAGTGTTGATAGGATTTACCAGTAAAGCCATCTGGCCCTGGAGTTTTGGTGAAAAGCTTTTTAGTAATTAGTTCACTGTTTAAATAGTCATGAGGTATTACATTTTTCATTTCTTGTTGTGTTAGTTTTAATGAATGAGGGTTTTCAAGGAGACTGTCTATTTCATCTAATTTATTTAGATGTATTGAATCAGTAGTTGAATTTATTCGGCTAAAGTTTTTTATACTATCCCCTTAATATCCTTTTAATGTCTGTATACTTTGTAATGATGCTCCCTACTTCGTTCCTGATATTAATTTGTGTTTCTTTTTTTTTTCTCTGCAAATATTTGCTATTGGTTGTATCAGTATTACTAATTTTATTATTTTTTCAACCAACTTTTAGCTTTGTTAATTTTCTGTATTGTTTGTTCTCTATTTAAATCTCTAACATTCTTACTTTTATTTCCTTTACTCTACTCTGTTTGAGTTTAGTTGCTCAACTATTTTTTAATCTTTGTTATTAGCTCATTTAAAATATTTAATCTTTTAAAAAATATAAATATAAAGCTATGGAATTTCCCACTCAGCAGTATTTTTAAATTTATTCATGGTCTTGAGTCAAAGCATTTTCTAATTTTCCTTATGATCTCTTCTTTGCTCCATGGACTACTGAGAAATGTATCACTTAGGCTCAAAAACTTGGATATCTTGTATTTTCTTGTTATTTACAATTTCATTGCATCAGATGAGAAGATAGGCTTTATATTTTCAACCTTGAATCAAGTGATGCTTCATCTGTAGCGCAGTATATGGTCTATTTTGGTAAATGGTTTATACATTCCTGAAAAGACTATGTACTCTGAAGTTGTTTCAGGTGCTATTCAGCAATGCCAATTTGCTCACATTGGTTGCTAGTGTTGCCCAAATTTTCTACAACCTTACATGATTTTTATATCTCTGCTCTATTAAATTTTGAGGAAAATAATCTAACATTATAAAATGTTTGTCTTTTGTCTCTCTGGTAATACTTTCTTAAAGTCTTCTTTGCTATTAATATGGCTTTCTTGTGATTAATGTTTGCTTTATCTCTCTTTTCACATCCTTCCATTTTCAACCGATATTTTTACATATAATTTTAGTGTGACTCATCACTAATCTGACAATCTCTTTCTTTTAATTGGAGTGTGTAATCCACATGCAGTGAATGCCATTATTGATAGACTGTATTTAAGTCTATCTTTAGTGTTGGACTTACCTGAAGTTTTCATAAGCTGATATGCATGTATTTCTCTAAAAGGAGAATAGAAACATTTCTCAACACAATTGACCAAAATATTTTTCTTATTTTTCCAAGGACCATCTATTCTAATAAAAGCTAGTAGAATAATTTATTTTTTAAAGATTTTATTTGTTTATTTGAGAGAGAGAGAGAGTGAGAGAGCATAAGCAGGGGGATATCACAGAGGGAGAGGGAGAAGCAGACGCCTGGTAGGGCGGGGAGTCTGACATGGGGCTCCATCCCAGGACCCTGAGATCCTGACCTGAGCCAAAGGCAGCCATTTAACAGACTGAGTCACTGGGTACCCCTCTGACTGAATAATTTAGAAAAATTATTCTCTAGAGGTTTCCGTGACACAATCCTCAGAACATTGTGGCCACTTAATAAAATTTTATTGAAAAGAGGAATAGACATTAAAATTGTATATACATTCATAATAATTTATACCTAAGTCCATCCATTATCAAATCCTGGTTCAGATAATGTCACTAAGGGCCATCTTGTGGGAAAAGAAGGTAGTTTATCTTCATGATGGTGACCTCAGTGGATGGAGATAGATTCCAAAGACTTCTAACTTCACTGTATATACTGATGGGGAACCATCATTCTTAATCTCATTTAACTGCTATGTCGTTTAAAGTGACTGTCTTTTTAAAAGATTAATAGAATCTATTATTGCATGTGAAAATTTAACTGAGTTTAAACAGCTACAGAAACACCATCACCTGGGAAAATTGCCATGTTGTTTTCAGAAGAGAAGTTTGTGAACTGACAGCCCTTTTTAAGTCTCCTCCAGCTAGAGAGTGACTCAAAAAAGAAGTAGGTTAGCCAATTTTAATTTTCCTGGAAACATTGACTTTATTTTCCAATGGAATAAGGCATTATGTTAAAATATGTTGGAAAAAAAGCTCAATTGGTAGCAAGTTTCTTCTAAATTTATTTAAAAAGGAAAAAATTCATCCTGATCACTGAACTGATGATAGATTTTAGTATATTTTTGTACTGTGTATCACCTTATTTATATTTACTCATTTTATTATAGTATTTTATGTTTTTATTTTAGTTATAGTCTTGTAAATAAGAATCAAAACAAGCATGAGTTTACCTGTTGGAATTTTCCAATTCAATAAATGCTGAATGAATATGCTGCACAAAATCAAAAATAAAATCCCTACTCTCAAGGAGATTGAAATCTAATAAGGGAGAATGACAAATACAAAGTAAAACCTCCAAAACTATAATGACAGTCAGAAAGTGGTAAACCAATTTTGTTTTATTTTATTTTATTATTCTTTTTTAAAAAGATTTTATTTATTTATTTGTCAGAGAGAGGGACAGAGACAGAGAGAGAGAGAGAGAGCACACAAGCAGGGGAAGGGGCAAGCAGAGAGAGAAGCAGGCTCCCCACTGAGCAAGAAGCCCAATGTGCAACTAGATCTGAGGACCCTAAGATCATGACCTGAGCCAAAGGCAGATGTTTAACCAGCTGAACCACCCAAGGATCACAGTAAGACAATTTTAGATAAGATGAAGCACATTAAAGTTTCCAAAATAGGGGGAAACTACATTCCACTATATGGACATCAGAAAGGTATCACAGAGTTGAGTATATTTGGGTTCTCAATCTAGTGTTAAAATAAGTGTTATAAAGGATCAGTGCAGGGAGCCTGCCACTTAAAAATTACTACTCCTTCTATGTCTGTTCTGAGTCTCCATAACTGAATAATCTCTGTGCATTAGAGCAGAGCATAAATTGCACGAATGGAAATATGGAAGAGATGATATAATGGGCCCAGAACATAAAGCCTTGTGTTTGGTGATTTTATTAAGTAGTAAAATAACATTGAATTTTTTAAGATTAAAAAAACATCATAATCAAGATGATCTGGAACCATTGTTCGTGAAAGGAAAATGGAGAGAAGATAAACTAGAAGCAGGGAAATAAGTGCAATGATTCAAGCAAACAGTTCTCAACTTGTATTCTGAAAGTAGTAACTGAACAAAAGAGTTGTACAAGAGATATTACAAAGAGGAAATGACAAGATAGAGGAAATAATGAGCAGTGGAGAGACATGAAAAACTTAAAAAAAAAAAACAACTTTCGTTTTCAAACCTGAGTGAAAAGAAAATCATCACTCCATAAACCAAAATAAGCCAATTGGAAGAAAGCCAATTTGTACAGAGCAGACAAAGAATTCAGGTTTAGTGATTATGGTTGACAGGTTGGTGAGAATTTCAGGTGCAATTATTTGTTTATTTATTTATTTATTTATTTGACAGAGAGAGACACAGCGAGAGAGGGAGCACAAGCAGAGGGAGTGGGAGAAGAAGAATCGGGCTTCCCACTGAATAGGGAGCCCAGCACTTGGGTGGCTCAGGGTGTTAAAGCCTCTGCCTTTGGCTTAGGTCATGGTCCCAGGGTCCTGTGATGGAGCCCTGCATCGGGCTCTCTGCTCAGAGGGGACCCTGCTTCCTCCTCTCTCTCTGCCTGCTTCTCTGCCTACTTGTGATCTCTGCCTGTCAAATAAATAAATAAAAATCTTTAAAAAAAAAAGAAAGTGAATAGGGAGCCCAGTGAGGGGTTGGATCCCAGGACCTGGGATCATGACCTGAGCCAAAGGCAGATGTTTAATGACTGAGTCACCTAGAGGCCCTTCCAGGTATACAATTTTTGAAAAAGAAGTTGGAAATGTGGGACAAGAATTTTACAAGGCAAAGGTAAGAGTTAATGATATGGGCAATGAGTATGGCATGGGCAATGAGCAATAAAGTGTGTGTGTACTGGGCAATCAGAACACTTGCTGGCTGTAACTAGTGCGTAGCAGTGAAAACCACTGGAGGAGCCACCCTGCATGGATGGAATATAATGGAATCCATCCAGTGAGAAAGCATGGAGTAAAGTAATTTGGGAGGAAGCTTTTGGGTATATTTACATAAGAGGCTGCTAGAAGTGGAGCCAAACAAATGTCCAGAGAGAAAACTGTTGGAAAAGGAGGAAATAAAATTCAACAGACAGTCAATGCTTTGAGCTGCCGTGTATATACATTCTAGCAGACTGATTATTCATTGTATCACATTCTTTACTTGATTCATATATGGAACTGGTCTTCAAGCTACACTAAGAAAGATAACTTATACTCTATCTAGGTATTCTTTATAGTGTTTTAGGTCTTCCTGGATATAGGTTTAAATTTTGAATTAACAAAGTTTGCAAATCACGTTAACACAGTATATCATTTGAGTTACACAATAATGTGGGGTAAGCGAGACAAATGCAACAGATTCCATTTTACAGATAAAGCTCAAAGAGGTTAAGTGATTCGGCGGATGTCTTTGATTTAATTAGTGGAGGATTTGGGACTTCATCATGAGTCTACTGGTTCATTGTTAAATGTTCTTTTCTAAATGTCTTACTGGTTTACATTCTACTCTTATTCCTCTGAATTCCTCAGGTAATCAGAATTTTCCTTGTACCTACCTCATGGCCGTATTTATAGTCCTTCACCAAATATGGCAGAAAACACCCCACCTGCCATGCACTACAGTAGACAATTTTTCCAGGAAGTTAAGCCTCTCCTTTCTTCCCTCTAAAATATATTAATATCTAAAATATATTAAAATATATTAAGTTTGAATAACCTAGGATAATAGGTTTTTCTTACATTTGTTTTTGTTTTACTATATTTATTTCGATCGTAGTGTACATAAGAGGTATCCAATACCTTTGCCCAATAGTAGATAACAGAAAATATATATGTCAACATCAAAATCAAATAAACACCCCTGCCAGGATACTTGAGTAATTGCTTCGGCTGGAGTATCCAAAAGGCCATTGATGATTAAAATTGCCCTCAAACAACCTTTTAATGAATTTAAGCTAGAAGGCCTTTCTGAATTCTCAGCTCTTCACTTTGATTACTGTGCTTGGCTCTTCTTTTCTGAAGACTATCAAATGCATCTGGGTTGATCTTGTATTGTAGGAAGCATATCTCTTTCAGCTTAGGTAACACCATCAAATCATACCTAAAAATTGACTTCACTTTAAGTTCAAGAAGTCTGAAAGGATAACTATACTCTCATTGACCCACCGCATCTTCGGGAGTCTACTGTTCCCTAAGACAACATTTCACAGTTTTTGGTTTAGGTCAGCATTTCTCTGGTAGGCTCAAAGAACTTGAAAGTTAAAAATTTTGGAGCCAGACTTAGAAAATAAATATTTAAACATATTTTGCTTTCTTTGTATACCCACAGGCTTATTTATAGGTTTATAAATGTCATGTGTACATATATTTACACCTAAATGGGCATGTTCATGCTGTGGTTGATATTTAATGCACATACCTCCATAAAATGCACCACCATAAAGTGGAAGTCTAACACATTTGCTGAATCACCATTCTCATATTCTGATTTAGTGTCTGAATATACTATAAATAACAAAACATTTTTTGATGTAATTCTAGACTGGTAAGCAAGAAGGATTATTATAAGTGCTCTATATCATTTCAAAATTATAGAATTTTTGTTTGGAAGGCAACAGATGTCATTAATGTCATTTTATTGATGATAAAACTGAAGTCTTGAGAGAAATCTTGATTTCCTATGGCAGAACTAAGATTGCAACCTCATTTCATCCAATCCTGAGACCAATGCTCTATCAATAAAAATTGGTTTTAAAAGATGGAGTCATATGGTTGAGCCATCTTTAAATTAGATACTGGAGATTTGTTTTCCGGGAAAAATGGGTCTATGATAATCTTTCAAACAAGAGTTTGGTTATTAAAATATCAAATCACTTTTACTGTCATTCTAGCAGTTACATTCATTGAACATTTATTTTGTGCCAAAAATTTCTCTCAGGACTTTGCATAGATTGCCTCCTTTCATTGTCATAAAAATTCTAAGGGGTTATACTATTATGATAGAACAAAAGCCCAGATAATTCTAGTTCCTAGGATCACACAGCTGTTGTTGAGAATTCAGGATTCAAACAAGCTCATCTGTTTTAAAGGCACTCCTTTCAAATACTACATTATGAAAACACTAGTGGGTATCCCCATTTAAAGTTTCAAGATTCCAGTAAATTTGAATGTTTACAAAGAGATGTTCTCACAGAAAACATGCATAAATAATATAGATCACAAAATAACACTGGAATAAAATTCATTATTATTTATATATTTTTGAGACAGTATTGTTGTAAGAGTTAAATGAGATAATTCCCTATTATTTAAATAGATTAGGTCTGTCAGGCTCTAGTCTTGACTACTCACCTATAATTAAAAAAAAAAAAAAGAAAGAACACAGAGCCATAAAACTAAGGATTGTTTTATGGATTGGACTGGAGCATAAACAGACAAAAAAATGAGGTTTAAAGACTGGTCACTTTTGTTAGATTTTAGTGTTTGGCACACTTGCCTCATTAAAGTTACATCTCCTGTCTATGTCTGGAAGAAAGTATTTTTGTTCCCTTGCTTGAATGTCTCTTTTTTTCTCTGTCTCGTTCATCTTTATTTATGTTTCAAGGCATGTTCGGACAACTTCTATGGAGCCTTCCCTAACATTTCCACCCACCCCCAGACCTGCTCTGTCCAAGACAGAAAAAATAATAAAATTTACCTCCTCCATTTTCATATAGCACTTCACTTACACTTCTACTACAGAACACATAACAGTAAATTTTTATTAGCTTATACATTTTTCTTTGCAGCAGACTATAAACCTCCCAAATGTCTTATTTCACTCAGATTATTCAGTCCCTGGCATAGTACTTTCCACACAATAGTTGTTCATGTTCAACATTTTTTGGATAAATTAATTAAGTAGAATTTTATGTTTAACAGAACAGAATTATTTCTGCATTGTTCTAACTACAATTACTAAATGTCTTTGGTACAACATCTGTTCCTGGCTTTAATCCATAATGATCAGAACTCCAGACACATGTGTGTAACCTAAGTCCAAGCCAATCTGAAGAATTTGCAGGGATTGACTCATACATGGGCACATGACCCAGGTTGGTCAATCAGACAGCATGTCAGGACTTCGAAAGGAGCTATGAGGAGGGTAAGAATTTTCCAATATGGCTCCCCATAGCTTTACATTTCCTAACCAAGAGAGAAGAAAGAAAAGTTGAGAAATAGAAAGAAATGATTCTTTATCAATGTCATTTAAGTTCCTAGACTCAGTCATTTCTGAATCCATCACCACAGTCCTGAACTTTCTTAATATTAAATAGGGGGAGATGAACCATGAGAGACTATGGACTCTGAAAAACAACCTGAGGGGTTTTGAAGGGGCAGGGAGTGGGAGGTTGGGGGAGCCAGGTGGAGGAACATGGAGGGCATGCATTGCATGGAGCACTGGGTGTGGTGCAAAAACTATGAATTCTGTTACGCTGAAAAGAAATTTTAAAAAAATTAAAAAATTTCATTTAACTATAAGTTGGATTTTCTATCACTTTTAAAAGAACAAATACACTCACAAAATTCTAAATAATACTTTATTCAGAATATCTCAGTGTCAGGCCTATCAACGAAAAGGATAAAAAAAAAACAGAAGACATAAAGCCTTAATTCTTATATAAATAGCTAATATTTTTCCAAACAAAAAATATTTCAATGTTAAGAAATGACTAAAGGAGAGTAAGGAGTAAAACAGAATGGCTTTTATCAGGTAGATAAAGCCCCACATACTTTCTCAGGGTCTTAAGTCACTGACAACAATAATCAAACATTACTCAGGATTTTGTTTCTCTCCAATCCCTGCACAGCCTGGAGGATCACTTTATAACCAACATCTCTAATGTCTAACAACCTGGTTTGATGGTGACATGTAAGGTACCAGCTGACAGACCCAGGAGTCTCAAAAGTAGAGAGCACCCACATAGAAATGTCCATGTAGCATTTTTCATTGGTGAAGTGGCTTGTTAGCAAGATTCAGCACAGATTCAGCCAAATAACTCTGTTTTTCTTATCTGCTATAATTTCTTCTTTTCTCCCACTCTGCTCACTTGATAAGTAAGTCTATCGTTGTTCTGTGTATCAGTTTCTTAGGGTTGCCATAACAAAGTACCACAAACTGGGTGTTTTAAAACAGTAGATATATATTGTTTCACAGTTATGGAAGCTAGAAGTATAAAACTAAGGTGTCAAGAGGGTAGAGTCCACCTGAGGGCTGTAGGGGAAAAGCTGTTCCATACCTTTCTCTTTTCTTCTGATGGTTTGTTGGCAATTCTCAGCCTCCCCTGGCTAATATCTACCTTCACTTCACATGTTTTTCCCCTCTGTCTGTGTGGATGTGTCCAAACTGCCCTTTATGAGAATACCATTCCTACTGGATTAGGATCCCACTCTCTTCTAAAATGACCTCATCCTAACTACATCTGCAACAACTCTCTTCCCAAATAAGGTCTCATTCTGAGGTACTTGGGGTTAGGCTTCAACATATCAGTTTGTAGGGAGTGGGAACAATACTTCCTGTAACACTCTGGCATTCAGAAATGTTATTTTCAAGAAAATACTAGAAAGCTATGGACCATGATGTTTAATGTAATAATGCTAAAGAATAAGAATTTTATTAGAATGAGTTTAGGAGTCTAGGTCTGTTAATATGGTTTTAACAAAATTTTTAAAAAGAAGTTAAGTGGATCCAATGACAAGTGAAGTATTATGAAGGTTACAGCTGACTCATCCTGATTACAACAATATACACACACATACAGCATTTCAGAAACCTTAAAATTAGAACTTACTGGCTCAGCTAACACTGCCTGAATTTGTTTCACCTGTGGAAATTTTCTAAACCTGATTTTATTTTAATTTACAATTTGAAAGTGCCAAGTCTGAAGTATGAAGAATGTTTTATTTCCCTATTTCTAAGTAAAAGTGAAACAAGTGACTTTTAGAGATGATTTCTGAGAACAGGAGTAGAAACAAAACCAAATGCATAAAGTGCAGATCTAGCCAGAAAGGTCATATACACAAAAAGACTGTTTACATTTAATAGATGAAGAACATGGGAAGAAAATTTATCAGATGGAGTATGGCAACAAATTAGATTCTACAGTCAGAGTTATTGTTTTTTTGAGTGAAAGAAGAAAATTAATAGTTGGAATGAAGGTCTGCAGCTTCTTTTTTATACATGTTCACTTCATTTTATAAAATGAGTATTTGATTAAAGCAAGGAAAATTGTGATCCAACCCAGACACCTTTCCTGATGAGGACCTGGAATGACTTATCTTTCTTGGACAATTTCCCAAAGAAGGAAATGTCAGGGTAATTTAAAACAAGGAGCTGGGTTCAGCTGATTTTTCCTTCCTTCTATGGGCTTCTTATGATTAGGATTTTTATAGATGTTTCTACCTGTAATTCACTGAGTATAAGAAAATTGCTTCAAGGAATAAACAAATTCAAATTCCTTCATGAAACCACTACTAGGGTTTATATAGCCACTGAAAGTGGTGATTTGCAGAATATCAGACTGAAATGGTTTTCATTGACAGGTGAAAATAATATCAATGATATTCTCCATCATGTGCTTTGGCATCGCAATTCTTCATCTGAGCAGGCTGAGAGTGTCAGAAATCAGTCTCACCTTCTTTAAGCAATGTATCTGTGACTCTGTGACGTATGAATCACACACATATCATGAAAATTAAAACTAACACATGCCTACTAAAATACCTGACAATGGTGTCAGTAAGTTCATTGATACTGTCATTTATAAAAATGTTAAGAAAGAGCGAAACAGGGTGCCTGGGTGGCTCAGTGGGTCAAGCCGCTGTCTTCGGCTCAGGTCATGATCTCGGGATCCTGGGATCGAGTCCCGCATCGGGGTCTCTGCTCAGCAGGGAGCATGCTTCCCCGTCTCTCTCTCTCTCTCTGCCTGCCTCTCTGCCTAATAGTGATCTCTCTCTGTCAAATAAATAAATAAAATCTTAAAAAAAAAGAAAGAATGAAACAGGAAGAGAGGGTCACAGAAATATATGAATTTAACCAACATTTAGTAAGCAGAATATATCTGAGATACTCTGCCATCAATGATGCAAAATCAAAGACGAATGAAACCAAATCTCTGAAAATTATAGCATAAAAGACAAAAAGCTGGATTCCCTAATCCCCTTTGGTTATAGTCTAATATTTCTAATACAGTCTAATAGTTCCCTCCGGAAATATTCTAGTCTTCAGTGAATCATTCAATAAGATTTAGAAAACAAATAGGCACAAAGAATCTAAATCCCAACAAAATATATGGCATTTCCATCACCTCAGGGAAGTTCCTCATGCTCCTTAGTAGTCCGTTCCATCTCTGTCACTCTCAGAGACAACCCATATCCTGATTATTTTTCACCAAGATTAATTTTACCTGCTTTAGAATTTCAGATCAATGAAATCTTAAAGCATGTACTCTTTTTGGATTAGTCTTTTATTCAGCATGTTCTCTTTGAGATTCATCCAGGTTTTTGCATGTATCAGTCCCTTACTAGCATACAATTATACCTATACCAGTTTTGCACAAACATTTGGGGTGTGTGTGTGTGTGTGTGTGTGTGTGTGAGATTTAATCATTCTCCTCTTGAGGGATACTTAGATTGTTTTCTGGTTTGGGCTATTATGAATAAAGATGTCTGAATATTCTTGTACACATTTTTTCATAGACTATATGATCATTTCTCTTGGGTAGATATCCAGAAGCAAAATTGATGTATAAAGTAGACCTTTGTTTAGTTTTTGTTTTTTGTTTTTTTTTTAAGATTATTTATTTATTTGAAGGAGATCACAAGTAGGCAGAAAAGGAGGCAGAGAGAGAGAGGGAAGCACGCTCTCTGCTGGGCAGAGAGCCCGATGCACGGTTTGATCCCAGGACGCTGGGATCATGACCTGAGCCAAAGAAGAGGCTTTAACCCACTGAGCCACCCAGGCACCCCTACCTTTGTTTAATTTTATATAAAATTGCCATATATTTCTCCAAGGTGGCAGTAACATTTTACTCTTATACTATAACGTATGAGAGTTCTTGATGCTCCAAATTTTCACCAACACTTGGAGTTTTCCATCTTTCTTAACTTTAGCCATTCTTATGGATATGTAGCAGGATCTCAGAGATTTAATGTAAATTTCTCTGATAACTAATAATGTTAAACACATCTTCATGTGCTTACTGGCAATTCATAGTTCATATCTTTTTAAAGATTTTATCCATTTATTTGACAGATAGAGATCACAAGTAGGCAGAGAGAGGCAGGCAGAGAGAGAGAGAGGAGGAAGCAGGCTCCCCGCTGAGCAGAGAGCCTGATGCTGGACTTGATCCCAGGACCCTGGGATCATGACCTGAGCCGAAGGCAGAGGCTTTAACCCACTGAGCCACCCAGGCGCCCCCATAGTTCATATCTTTTGTCCTATTTTTAATCCAGTTTTCTTTTTATTACTGAGTTTAAGGGGTTCTTTCTATATTTAATATAAGCGTTATTTCAGATATATATTTTGTCAATATTTTCTTCCAATCTGTAGCTTGCTTTTTTATTTTCTTAACTGTGTCTGGTTTTGGTGAATTTTTAAGAATTTAAAGATTTCCTGGATTATTTATTGTTATCAATATTTAATTCAATTCCATGGTTGTTAGATATTATAGTCATTCAGATTTTGGTGAATGTGGCATGTGACTTGAAAAGAATGTGTATCCTGAAGTTCTTGGTTGTCGAGCTCTTTACATGATAGTTAAGTCGAAGTGTTCCATAGTGTTGTTCAGATCATCTTGTCTTTTTACTGATTCTTTGGACTCATTTTTTTTAAATTACCTACAGAGAGTGTTAAATCTCCAAATATATTTGTCTATTTATCTCTTTTAATTCTGTCAAATTTTGCTTCAGATATTTTGATGCTTTGTTATCATGTGCACACATATTAGCGTTATTATGTCTTGCCAATAAATTGGCACTTACATCATTTAAAATTGGCACTTCCATTCATTGATGGTAAGGCAACGAAATGAAGTCTACTTTATCTGATATTAATACAGTCCAGTCTTCCCATTCTTTTACTTTCAACTGGCCCATGTTTTCATATCTAAAATGTGATTCTTGTAAGAAACATAAAGTATTGCCTATTTTTTAAATTCAGCCCGATAACCTATGTCTTTAATGGGTATGTTCAGACCATCTACACTTATGTTTCCCATCTATTTTTATTTTTGTTAATCTCATAGGTGTAAATTGGAATCTTGGACTGGTCTTAATTTCCATATCTCTGATTAATAATGAGGATAAGTATCTGTATCAGTTCCCTAAGGCATCTATAACAAAGTATCACAGACTGGTTGGCTTAAACAACAGAAATGTATTTCTTCACAGTTCTAGAGATTAGAAGCCCAAGATTAAGTTTTTGTAGGGTTGGTTTCTTCTGAGAGTCTCTCTCCTTGACTTCTAGATAGCCATCTTTTTCTGGTCTCTTCACATGGTCTTCCCTCTGTTCCTGTTTGTGTCTGAATTTCCTCTTATAAGGAGACCAGCCACATTGGATTAGAGCCCACCCATATGACTTCATTTTACCTCGATAACCTCTGTGAAGGTCCTACTCCAAATGAAGTAACATTCTGAGTAATAGGGATTAGGACTTCAACATATGAATTTTAGGGGGACACAGTTTGGCCTGTAATAGTATCTTTTTATATGGTATAACTACTTACATATTTTATTCTCTGGGCCACCCGTTTACATTTAATATAACTATTGATATGGTTGAATTTTGCTTCTTGTTTTCTGCTCATCCCATCCTTTGTTTTTATCCCTCTGTCCTCCTTTCATTCCTTCTTTTGGTTTTAATACTTGCTAAAATTCTATCTCAATTTCTCTATTGGCTTTTTAGCTATTCCTCTTTTTATTATTATTTTTTAGTGTTTCTTCTAGATATTACAATTTATATTTTTAACATTTCACAATATAATTAGAGTTAATACTGTACTAGATTATGTAGAATGAAAGACCCATGCATCATATAACTTTATTTCCCACTTTTATGAAACAGCTGGCCCATACTTTATGTCTAAATATTTATACAGCCCACAATACAATGCTATACTTCCAGTTTATCTATCTATCATCCATCTATCTATCTATCATCTATCTATCAAGATTTTATTTATTTATTTGAGAAAGAAAGACATAGCAAGAGAGGGAATTACAAGCAGGGAGAGTAGGAGAGGGAGAAGCAGGCTTCCCACTGAGCAGGGAGCCTGAGGCAGAGCTCAATCTAGGACCCTGGGATCATGACCTGAGCTGAAGGCAAAGACTGAGCCACCCAGGCGCCACTATACTTCCCATTTAAACAATATCTAAATTTTAAGCAATTAGGAGAAATATAAAATACAGTGTTTTGAACTTACTTATTTAACATTTGGAATGATTTTAATCTTTTCTGAACAGTCAAGTTTCATCTAGGATTATTTATCTTCAGCCAAAATTATTTCTATTTGGCATTTTTTCTCATGCAGATCTGCAGCTAACAAATATATAAAATCTATTTATTTCAATATGCAGTCATTTGTCCTTCATTCTGGAGTGATTTTTTTATATTAATTTCTGGGTGACAAGTTTTTCTTTCTCTCAGCACTTTAAATACACTGTTTCTATGTCTTAACAGCTTTCCCTGCTCTGATGAGATTTCAGCAATAATTTTTAACATTCTTATTCTTGTATATAGTGTTATTTTTTCTGTACCTTAAAGATTTTCTTTTCCTTTTTGTTTTTCAGCAATTTGACAATAGAGTGGGAAGAGTGGTTTTTGTTATAGTCATCCTTGAAATTTGCTAAGCTTTTTGAAACATGTAATTTCTGTCTTTCATTGAATTTAGGAGATATTTCTTCTGTCCTGTTCTCTCTCTTCTCTCCCTCTATGGGTCCAATACATATGTTAGACTTTTAGGTATTACTCCACAAATCTCTGAGTCCTTGATCATAATTTTTCAACCTTTTTTTTCCTTCTGTTTTTCAGCTTGAATAATGTCTATTGACCTGTCTTCACTGATTCTGTCTTCTGTCATCTTAAATATGCTGTTAAATGTATCCAGTTAATTTTTGACTTCAGACGTATTTTTTAAGTCCTCAAATTTCCATTTGATTCTTTTAATAATTTCTATCTTTCTGATGAGATTTGCTGTCCTGTTAATCTTTATGTTCTTATTTCCCTTTACATCTATAGTTGCAATATCTACTTTAAAATGTTTGCTAATTCCAAATTCTGCGTCATCTTGTGTCTTGAATGTCTTTTCTCTTAAGTATGGGGCATGTTTTCAGTTTCTTCATATATTATACATTGGATTTTATCCTAAATATTGTCAATGATTTGTTATAAAGACTCTGTATTCTATTATGCTCTTCTCAAGAGTGTTTGATTTGTTTTTATTAGGCTGCTAAATTTCTGAACCCAAACTCCACACACTGCATGTATCTCTGAAATCTCTATTCAATTATTTCAGCCTAGTTAATAAGCTTAGAGTTTATCCCACACATGCATAGTTCATGGTTAGCCAGGTAGTTGGCTGAAGTTTATATGCAGTATAACATCTAGCAAAGCTCAATAAATCTTCTGAAATTAATAAATAAGTGAAAATAAATCATATATGAGACACTGGAATCAAGCAGACCGTAATCCAAATTTCTCCTCTGCATGTTTTCTGTTATTTGATCTTGAGAAAGTCTCTCAGTGTCTCTGACTTAGGTTTTCTCCATCTTAAAATGAAGAGAATAATAGCTACTTCTCAAGCTTAAGTTTGTGAGTTAGTTAGGTAGTGTTTGGCACATCGGCATGTGAGGGCTCACATTATTATTTGAAGTTTGGGGAAAGTTTCATGAGAAGAGTGTATCATTTATGGATTCAAAGTAGGCAGCAGTCATTTCATTTAGAAGAGAAACTCTCGGGGCACCTGGGTAAGCCTCTGCCTTGGGCTCGGGTCAGAATCTCAGGGTCCTGGGTTCGAGCCCTGCATCTGGCTCTCTGCTCGGCAGGGAGCCTACTTCTCCCAATCTCTCTCTCTCTGCCTGCCTCTTTGCCTACTTGTGATCTCTCTCTCTGTCAAATAAACAAATAAAATCTTAAAAAAAAAAAAGAAAAACTCTCTGGAGGAATTTAGTATTTGAGATAGGGCTTGAGAGATAAATGCTATTTAATTCAAAGTATTTGCTCTAGTGTTTCAAATTTATATATTGTGTCCTTATTCATCTCTATAAGTATATATGTGTATATTTTCTAAGATATATCTATAAATCTCTACATATATGTATACATATCTATAAATATAGATAGCATACATATAGATGTATATATACAGAAAGATTTATAGATATAGGTACAGATATGAATATAGATTAGATCTATCTATGGATATATAGATATTTGTTTCAATATATAGAAAATAAATATATACATACAAATAGACATTTAAACATATAAACGATTATTTAAAATGTTATTTAAAAATAGGTCAAAGTGAAGTAAAAAAAGTCCTTGAATCCTAAGACTTTTGCAAAGCTAAGATGATGAGTAAACTCATGAAATGTTTGAGTTCAAAGCACTTACCAGAATTATTATACTCTCTCTGTCAGAGATGTGCTAAAATCAGAATTAGCATCATGTCTGACACTTGAAATTTGGATACAAACTTCCTTATTCAAGAGAACTACAAAATGTGTGCCTTTGAACTGAGTTTTTGTTATCTTTGTAGCTAATCTTGTGGTTTCAGATGATATTTGAAATTCTACTTAGTGTTGCAAAAGAAATGGGTTACATAAAATATTCAGGACTTCCTCCTGAAATTACTTGTAACCACATAATTTTTAAATACTGTGTGATTATAAAAAGAAATGTTAAATAAACATAAAATTAATAATCAATAAGTTTATTAAAATAGACCATTAAAATTATAATCAATAATGAGGAGTAAACTGTGGTTTGAAAGAAATCTAAACTTGTTCACATGGTAGCAATTGTATACTTTCAAAAATACAATTTTTAAAATGTACAATGCATTTGCTTTTATACATCTGTCCAGTTTTTTTGACAATTTAAATTTGTTTCTTTTTGATAATCTCTCATTTTGGGAAATTTCAAAAAGATACTTAAGGATCATAAATAAACTCAAAGTGTTTTCATTTGGTTTGAGTTGCTTTCTTTTTTTTTAATTAACATATAGTGTATTATTTGTTTCAGGGGTAAGGGTCTGTGATCATCAGTCCTACGCAATTCACAACATTGAGTTACTTTTTTAACTGTGATCATCTTATAATCTAAGCCTGAATTGTTCTACTAATTTTATGACAATATTAATAGAACTGATTATAATACAGAGTGATTGAAAATGTTATCAATGATACTGATTGCAAAATAAAATTGCAGATTGTTTGCAGAGCTGAGTTTAACAACAGGCTCCTCTCTACTGTGCTAGAAATGATCACTACCTTTACAGACATCCCTCTTGCTGCTGTCATTGGAGAATAATTAATGACTCTTGGATTCTTATCCCAAAATTTGTCATTGCCTTGCTATTTGACCTTGAGCATGTCAACTATTAACTTTCCTGTACCTTGATTTTCTTTGCTTGTCTTCCCTAAGATACAGGTTAATTGTGAAAATACAATATGTCACTATTTATGAAAATGATTTGCAAATCATGAAGATTATAGAAAGTATTTTTATTTTCTGTTTGGCTTTTAAAAGATATTCCAAAGAAACAGTGTAACAAACAAGTCTTTTCTAGGACCACTACATCTAAGGAAGTTCAGACAAAAGTAAGCATTGCAAGCACTAATTCAAGTCTGTGAACTTTGTGGTTAAAGAATTGGACTCTAAAGTCAAAGAATTGTTCAAATCACAGTTCTTTTATTGAGTCCTTGACCTTGAACAAATTAGAAATTTTACTTGAGCCTTCAACTCATCAATAAAATGCAGATAATATCTACTCGATAACCTGTTAATTAGGAGAGGCTAGGACAGGTCATGATGTGATTAAAAAAAATTCCAAAGTTTTAGTGGCATATACAACAAAGGTTGGTTTGTTTTCCCTCTCACTGGTCCTATATGCCCTTTGTGGGTCAGTTGAGGTACTATACTTCATCTCTTCTCACTCTGGAACCTTTGCTGTTAGAGTAGCTGCCACATAAAACTGTGTTGATCATTAGAGCAGAGGGAAAGTGAGAGCAGTAAGTGTGTATTGACTTGGTTTTATTTATTCATTATTTGTTTGTTTGTTTTTGACTGCTTGTATTTCAGCCAAGGAAATACCAAGGAAACCAGCCAAGGAAACTCATATGGCCTCGCCCAACTTCAAGGGGGAAGAAAACTGCAATCCTATTACAGGTTTGGAGAACTGGAAATATTTGAAAGACAGCTTTAATCATTGTTACAAACAGGTTATTCTAAAACTACATAGATATGAAATACTTATCACAGTACATGGCAAATATATTAGGGTTTCAATAATGTCTTATTATGGTGTACTTAATATTATCTCAGTTAACTTGTGTTTACACATAGAAATAATTTTGAGATTTCCATAATCTACACTTAACAATGCCTTGACTCATGAAGTAAAAACTGGAGAACCTATCAGAAACTTGAGTGTCTAGGTTATTCTGTCATAAGGGATAATAATTTTTCTCCCCCTTAAATACTTACTTTCCTCTCTAAAAAATAGTTGCAAAGAGAAATATTGTGATCACGTAGAAATATTATATGTTATTGAAAAGCAGTTTGAGCTTCTAAAAAGTACCTGTGTGACACACATTGTATCTATTTTTTACTGAGAGATACCCCAGAGTTATCATTCCTGATGCTTCAAAGAAGGGATAAAACTTACAAATGGATCTTGTTTTTAAAATGACTTTGTGGTTTTTTCCCTGGAAGCCCTGTGACTATACTTCCATTCTTCATGGAAACTGTGATTCAGGTTGACTCTTTGTGATCCCAAAAATATCTTAGCTCCTAGTCCAGATGACAATTACAAATAAGCAAGTCAGAGGGAGAAAAAGTGGAAAAACAAAAGTGCTCACAGACTGACTAACATAGTGCCTTGGTACATAGTATACCCACTGACAATTCTTGTTAGATGGTTCCTATATTACCTCTTATTTAGTCCTACAGTTGCCCATTTTTTTGAAACCTGATGCCAATTATTCAGGCTTCTTTCAATGATATGAGAATAAATACTCAGGCTCTGTATTTTTTACATCTAATGTAAAAGTAATCCTGTGCAAAATCACAAATATATAAATCAGTAATATTATATAAAAATAATGAGTGTATGGACCCATAAGGTTCATGAGAGAAGAAATGGTTCATACTCCTACCCGTTACTTCCGCTGCCCTGTCCTCATAGCTCCAGCACAGGCTCAAAAATGTTCATTAAAAAATGAGTGATGATATTTAATACCAACTCAAGTATCTAGGTTGTTATGTATCAAATTCTACACAAGCTTCTTGAATATGGTACTCCACACTGAGGTAGCATGAAGTAGGTAGTATTCTTAACCAGTTTAGAATTTGGAGTTATAAAAGAATGGTGTCAGAGGGAAGTTGTGGGGCGGGGGATGTGTTAAGTCAGTGATGTGATTGAGGAGTACACTTGTGATAGGCATCGGTGTTTGGGAGTGTTGAATCACTATATTGTACACCTGAAACTAATATCACACTGTATGTTAACTGGAGTTTGAATAAAAACTTTAAAAAATGGTTTTATATTCAGTTTCAGCAAGCATTTTCATATTTCCTAGCCTATCAGTCCAATGACCAGAAGTATTTAACTATGGGATCATTTAGACACATACACTGGTTTTGAGACAGCAACACTCAGTTGTTTTGAAAAGCACTATTTTAGGATTATGGGCACAATTAGATATTCAATTTAATGCAGGTATTGTATCTCTGACAGGCTTTTATTTTCTTCCCCCTTTCTTTCTTTTCTTTTCTTTTCTTTTTATTTTTGTAAATCCATTTGTTAAAGTAGAATTCTGGCCTAGAGATCCATAACATTTGTCAGTGGAAGAAAATGTGGGTGGAGACAAATGTATTTTTCAAATCCCTGTCTAATTCCGCACTCAGAGCACGGCTCTTACTGCTAGGTGGACACCTATGGCTGTTCTTCCCTCAGGGGCAAGCTTCAAGACTTAATTTATGGATGTGCTCAGCCTGATTTTAGAAAATACCTGATGATGTAAGACTAAGAATTAAGAAAAAAGATCAAGTTCTCACAGTTGCTGCTTGCTAATTAATCCTGGTGATTAACCACCTGAGAGAATCATCTAAGAATAGCTATATTGGGCAGTATTTCTATTTTTTCCCCTCTATCTTTGGCTGTCCACAAACAGGATAAAATAGAGGGTATTTGGAAGTGAATATTTTGACAGTTTTAAAACAATAATCAAGGCTATAATTATATTAGTAAATTTTGCTTCAGTGAGGTTTCTTGAAGAGAAGCAGGTCTGTCTTTGTTTCATTTGCAGACTTGTTTTCCTTGTCAAATAATTCAGTTTGGGATATCTTCAGATGTATGCACAAAACTGTTTGATAGATTTAAGATTTTCACAAAACCCAAACTCGAGGCAGCATGATCAATTCTAGATAACATAATCCATTTCACTATAAGGTATGTCGCCCTATCAAGACTGAAAAATTTACAATTAAATAGACAAAATATTAATTAATTAAAATTAGATTATCTAAAGTATGTAATAATGTATTAAATAGTCAAAAGGGTTCAACTGCATTTTGTTTCTACATTTGCATCAATTATATATAAACTGTTCAAAAATTTATTGACCACCTCCCAGATGCCAAGCACTATTTTATATTTACACACAAAATTAGATGTATAATGTTGTATACTCATATATTTATCTTAAACCATGAATAATGAAAGTGTTGGTTAAAATGGTCTTAGAATCAACTTTAATGTTCAATAACTATGAGATGACATAAAATTCTACCACTCAGACATCTCTGATGGCATTTCATTGTAGATCATTCTAAAAGGTTCTCTTTACAGATACGTATATAGAAAGTTTTTAAAAATTTGGATCCATAGACCATTTGGAAACATAGTATGACTTAAAAATCATAAAAATGAAAATGTTTAAATTATATTACTTTTTAAAGTTATCTTTATTATGCAGAAGTTTACTCTTAGGGTCCAATTCTGCCCTCTAAGAGATCATGCATATTTCCTTGAAAAGGAACCACACTGAATTTCATCATCCAATTTTCAGTCCATTAATTCCTTCCAATCATACCATGGTATAGTAGGAAGATGGAAAAAGCTCAGAAATTCTCTAACTGGACATCTCACTTTCAGCAAACATTACCTTCCCTGGAATTCATTATTTCTATCCATTTAATGAGGGAAATAGAATAAATGATGCCTCAATCTCAGTGACTTCATCTATACTCTCCAGGGAGGGGAAGGCTTTTCTCAGACCCTTACTCATCAATCCTGGTCTACTGAAATGGGTTCCAGGGGAAAGAGGTACAAAAGAGCCCATGTTCATTCAGCAAAACTGTACTAAGCTCAGCTTCTGTCCTAAGCACTGAAGATACAGGGGTAAATAAGAAGATATGATTCTCCATATAACAAATTTTATATTCTGGATACTTAAAGTTCCTCTAGTCTAGATTTTAAGATAATCCAGCCAGATTTTAGAAATTATGGATGCTTATTAGAGGACTACCAGGGGAAGAGATCAAATAAGTAGGGTTTGGAGTTATAGCTTAGCTAGTAATAAAGAAAATGCATTTGTCTGGCTTGTTTTCTATGTATCATTTAGTTCCTAATCTATTGCGGTGGCGGCTGATGAATGGCATTCAAAGATTTAGAGATCCTAAGTCTAACCACATACAAACACAGTCCTTTGCAGCTCTAAAAGTCTATAATATTTGACTGGGCCTGATATACAAAAATTCATTAATTTTTTGGATGTTAAGTATTTGTTCAAAATCAGTTATGATTACAATCAGTATTTGCACACCGTGAGGACTTAATAAAGTACATTTTGTTAGATTAATTAATTAATCAATCAAGTTCATCTCTTCTAAAAAGGGCTAGAGAGGTAAGAGTCAGAAATTCATTTCATCTACTTAGACCTTAGCTAGAACATGCTGACTGCACTCTAGATCAGCAGAAAGTGAAGGCAAATTTTAAAAAGGAAAAATGGCCAAAGACTACTGTTCTTTTGCCACCTTAATCTGGTGCTTGTTCATCATTCATTGAACTAATCATGCTTGTTCCTTGAGTTGAGAATACAACAGGGACATTAATGAATTCAGAAAATTTAGTGCTATTTCTTTGTTGATGTAATAATTTTTTTTGAGAGCCTACTATGTCTTGGGTATGTTCTACATTCTTTAAGAAGCAAATATATGTCTTCAAATACCCACACAACCATATCTTTACAAAAAATAATCCAAGCAACCAAATATTAATTTAAAATGAGGATAGAACAAGAATGCTATCCTCAGGTCATGATCCCAGGGTCCTGGGATCGAGTCCCACATCAGGCTCTCTGCTCAGCAGGGAGCCTGCTTCCCCCTCTCTCTCTGCCTGCCTCTCTGCCTACTTGTGATCTCTGTCTATCAAATAAATAAATAAATAAAGATCTTAAAAAAAAAAGAATGCTATCTTAAATGATCTTCTCTAGGAAGTTAAAACATTTCTCAAATCACATCACTATTTTCTATTTTATTATCTGCAACTATATTCCAAAAGACAATTGTATTCCTAGATTTAGACAACAGGGGTGTTCTGGTCCTTTGTTTCATTGCTATGTTGGTTTTTAATGCTCTGTTTTTCTAAAACTTATCCTCGTTATGTATATACATATATTCTTTTTAGGAAGAAAAAATATCAGTAAGGTGAAATTGTTGCAGTATTTTTCTTCTCAACTGTGTGTAATTCGTTTCTTTAGCTGTGTGTCTATTTCCTAGGAAACCTTAGGGGAGTAATGTTTGATTGGCTGTCATGCTGGACTTATCATGAGAGTTCTGAGCACAGAGTTAGAATGGCATAGCCCCAGATAAATTGTTCTAAGGATGTAACAATGCTTCTCTGTGCTTATTTGCAAGCAGATACATACTATGCTGAGTCTGAGGTGTTATCATGTTGCAGGAAGATCTGTGCATGGAATTCTGAAGACTCTCCTAATAGACATGATATAGCACAATTTCTCAGTACTGCAACCTTGATTTCTCACCAGGTATTCAAAATGTGTTTTCCAACTCAGATTCAAAATTGAGATTCTTAGTTGTAATATTCCTCCAGAGAAATAGAGCTGTTTATTATCCTAGGATACTTTACCTGCTCATTGTTGATGATTAAAATATCCATGATATATTTTCCAGTGCTGTCATGCTACCTACATAATGTATTTAATAATAATTTTAAAATCCATAGTACATTATAATTTATTAACTTTCTACATATATTACCCCATTCAATTCTTTCTGGAATTTATGAGTTAAGTAGACAAAAAGTCTAGTTACCTCACTTTAAAAGATGAGATGAACCCTCAAACAGATGAAGCTATTCGTGTGTAATCACACAGTGGAAAAGTAGCAGACCTGAAACTGGTATCTGGGTCTGTTGAGAAAACCTCAGAGTTCTCTTCCTAAAAATTTTTAACTATCTACATCTAAGAAAACAACATGTGCTAGTTGCCCCCAGCTTCAAAATATATCCTCAATCTATCTATTCTCTCATATTCTCTTTTATCACTTATTTTTCCTCCTGAGTTTCACAATAACCTCCTCAATAGTCTCCTTGATACTAATCCTCCTATAATTCATTCTCTCCACAGTAGCTAAGTACTTTAAAACTTGTAAGGTGAGTGTTTCTGAAGTAAAATTTATATGCTCATGAAAGGCACAGATTGTAAAAATACAATTTAGTGAGTTTTAATACATATATATTTCATGCAACCATACCAAAATTGAAGTATAGAACATTTTCAAAACTCCAGAAATTTCTCTCATGCCATCTTCCAATGCCCATCCCTCAGCAGCAACCACTATTTTGATTTTTTTTTCACATGGAAAAAAAAATATATATGAAATCATATAGTATGTACTCTTTATCTCTTTATTCTGGCTTCTTTCCTCAACAAAATATTTTTGAAATGCTTCCAGATTGTTGTATGAATAAGTTTGTTATTTTTAGCACAGTGTAGTATTCCACCAAAAGCATAGACCTAAATTTGTTTACTTATTTTACTACTGGTGGGTCTTTTGAGTCATTTCCTATTTTTTGCTATCATGTCACAGTAATTTTTTTAAAGATTTTATTTATTTATTTATTTGACAGACAGAAATCACAAGTACGCAGAGAGGCAGGCAGAGAGAGATGGGGAGGCAGGCTCCCTGCCGAGCAGAGAGCCCAATGCAGTGCTTGATCCTAGGATCCTGAGATCATGACCTGAGCCGAAGGCAGAGGGTTTAACCCACTGAGGCACCCAGGAGCCCCATCACAGTGATTTTTTAAGTAAAATTCTTATTTTAGGGATGCCTAGGTGGTTCAGTCAATTGGACGTCTGCCTCAGCTTAGGTCATAATCCCAGGGGCCTGGGATCGATTTCCGCTTGGGGCTTCTTGCTCAGCAGGGAGACTACTTCTCCTTCTGCCTGCTCTGCTTGCTCTGCCTGCTGCTCCCCCTACTTGTGCACTCTCTTTCTTCCTCTCTCTCTCTCTGACAAATAAACTCTTTTTTTAAAAAAAGTCTTCGTTTAGAATAGTTTCAGATTTACAGAAAAGTTGTAAGATGGTAAAAATAGTTCCAATGTAGCTCTCTTCCAGTTCAACCTATTGTTAACATTTTACATTAGTCTTGTATATTTTTTGCAACTAATAAACCAATGTTGAAACATTATTATTACCTAAAATTCACAATTCATTCTGATTTTCTTAGATTTTTGTTTTAAACTTGGGCATTTTATTTTTTTCTATTTTTATTGAGAAACAATTGATGTACCTCACTGAATAAGTCGAAGGCTTAGAGCATGGTGATTTCATTTGTATAAACTCTGAAATATATAACAGGTTCAACAAACATCCATCTTCTCATATAAATAAAATTTTTTAAAAAAAATTTTTTAAAAATTAAAAAAAGAAAAAAAGGGAAAAAATTCCCTGTGATGAGAACTCTTAGAATTTACTCTCTTAATAACTTTCCTGTATATCAAGTAGTGTTGGCTTTGGTTATCATGTTGTACATTATGTCCCTAGTAATTATTTATCTTGTAACTGGAAATTTAAACCTTTTGACCACCTTTCTCCAAATGCCCCTGTCTCACCCCCACCTCCAATGACAATAAGTCATTTTTTTTCTTTTTCTTTGCATTTTTTAATTTCATTTCTTTTCAGCGTAACAGAATTCATAGGTTTTTTTTTTGTTTGTTTGTTTGTTTGTTTTTTGTTTTTTTTATTTGTCAGAGGGAGAGGGAGAGAGAGAGAGCGAGCACAGGCAGACAGAGTGGCAGGCAGAGACAGAGGGAGAAGCAGGCTCCCTGCCGAGCAAGGAGCCCGATGTGGTACTCGATCTCAGGACGCTGGGATCATGACCTGAGCCGAAGGCAGCCACTCAAACAACTGAGCCACCCAGGCATCCCACAGAATTCATAGTTTTACACCACACCCAGTGCTCCATGCAATGCGTGCCCTCCATAATACCCACCACCTGACTCCCCCAACCTCCCACCCACCCCCACCCCTTCAAAACCCTCAGGTTGTTTTTCAGAGTCCATAGTCTCTCATGGTTCATCTCCCCCCCAATTTCCCTCAACTCCCTTCTCCTCTCCATCTCCCCATGTCCTCCGTGTTATTTGTTAT
>PISX010019388.1:0-38275 GCA_004024625.1 Mellivora capensis | reverse complement strand
CCAAACTTTTCCTTGTGGTTGAGCTCCAGTTTCAAAGCATTGTGATCCAGGTGTTTGAATACCTGCATTAGCTTCCAGGTGTTTGAATACCTTCCAAACTTTTCCTTGTGGTTGAGCTCCAGTTTCAAAGCATTGTGATCTGAGAATATGCAGGGAATAATCTCAATCTTTTGGTATCGGCTGAGTCCTGATTTGTGACCCAGGATGTGGTCTATTCTGGAGAAGGTTCCAAGGGATGGGAGGTTGGGGGAGCCAGGTGGAGGGTATTATGGAGGGCAGACATTGTATGGAGCACTGGGTGTGGTGCAAAAACTATGAATTCTGTTACACTGAAAAGAAATAAAAAAATAAAAAAAGAAACTTGAGAAATTAAAAATAAACAAACAAACAAAAAACAAATCAAGACTCAACTGACACCAAAAGATTGAGATTATTCCCTGCATATTCTCAGACCACAGTGCTTTGAAACTGTAACTCAACCAGAGAAAAAGTTTGGAAGGAATTCAAACAGCTGGAAGCTAAAGACCACTTTGCTTAAGAATGCTTAAGAATGTTTGGATCAACAAAGAAATCAAAGAAGAACTTAAACAATTCGTGGAAACCAATGGGAATGAAGACACTTCTGTCCAAAACCTATGGGATACAGCAAAGGCAGTCTTAAGGGGGAAATACAAAGCCATCCAAGCCTTCCTCAAAAAAATTGAAAAATCCAGAAGACACCAACTCTCTTTTTACCTTAAAGAACCAGAGAATCAACATTAAATTAAGCCAACCCCACACACAAGAAGGGAAATAAGATTAGAGCATGGGGAGATGGAGAGGAGAAGGGAGTTGAGGGAAATTGGGGGGGAGATGAACCATGAGAGACTATGGACTCTGAAAAATAACCTGAGGGTTTTGAAGGGGTGGGGGTGGGAGGTTGGGGGAGCCTGGTGGTGGGTATTGTGGAGGGCACGCATTGCATGGAGCACTGGGTGTGGTGTAAAACTATGTATGAATTCTGTTACGCTGAAAAGAAATTAAAAAAAATTTTAAAAAAGTAAAAAAAAAAGATTAGAGCAGAGATAAATGAGATCGAAACTAGAGATACAGTAGAACACATCAATGAAATTAGAAGCTGGTTTTTTGAATCAATAAGATCGATAAACCATTGGCCATACTAATAAAAAAAAGAGAGGACCAAAATTAAAAAAATTATGAATGAAGAGGGAGAGATCATGACTAACACCAAGGAAATAGAAACAATCATCAGAAATTATTATCAACAGTTATATGCCAATAAGTTAAACAACCTAGACCAAATGGATGCATTCCTGGAAACCTATAAACTTCCAAAACTGAATCAGGAAGAAATTGACAACCTGAATAGACCAATATGTAGTACCGATATTGAAGCAGTGATCAAAACCTCCCCAAAAAACAAGAGCCCAGGACCTGATGGAATCCCTGGGGAATTCTACCAAACATTAAAAGAAGAAATAATACTTATTCTCCTGAAGCTGTTTCAAAACATAGAAGCAGAAGGAAAACTTTCAGACTCTTTTTATGTATCCCATTTATTGATTTGTGTATGTCAAACCATCATTGTATTCCAGAAATGAATCCCACTTGATCATAATATTTTTAATATGCTGCTGAATTTTCTGTGTGTGTGTGTGTGTGTGTGTGTGTTTGTGTGTGTAATTTTTGTATTATAATAACAAGGGATATTGTTCTATTGTCTTCTTGTAGTGTTGTTATCTGCTTTAATATTAGAGTAACTCTCGTATTGAAAAATAGGTTTGGGAGTGTTCCCTCCTCCGCAGTGTTTTGGGAGAGTTTGAGAATAATTGGTGTTAATTCTATAAATGCTTGGTATAATTCACCAGTGAAATTATCTGGTTCTGGGCTTTTCTTTCTTGGGAGATTTTTAATTACTGACTGAATCTCCTTACTATTGGTTTGTTAAGATATCCTATTTACTTGCAATTCAGTGTTGGTAGCTGTATTTTCCACAAATTTTTCCTTTCCTTTGAATTTTTCCAATTTAGCAGCTTTTAGTTGTTCATAGCATTTTATGATCTATTGTATTTCTGTATTAGTAGTAATGTCTTCTCTTTCATTTATAATTTAAAAAAAAATTTGGTCCTCTTTTTAGTTTCTTGGTTAGTCACAGGTTGGCCAATGTGCTTTGTCTTTTCAAAAAACCAAGTTTTGTTTTGTTAACCTTTTGTACAGTTTTATTGTTTTCTACCTTTTGCACTGAAACCTTCATTTCCTTCTCATAACTTTTCACTTAATTTTTTTCATAGTTCCTTGAGGTGTAAGGTAAGGTTTTTCAGATGCTGTATTCCTTTTTTCTTGGTATATGCCTTTATTTATGTAAACTCCCTTCTTTGAACTGCTTTTGCTCCATCCTATGTTTTGGTATACTGTGTTTCCAGCTTTAATTTGTATGTATTTGAGCATTTTCCAGCTCTCCCCATGTTACCCATTTCTAGTTTCACACCATTGTGATTGGAAAAGACACTTGAAATGATTTGAATCATCTTAAATCTGTTAAGACTATTTTTGTGGCCTAAAATATGATCCTAGGAAATGTTCCATATGTTCTCCACATTGAGAAAAATGTGTATTCTGCTGTTATTTTTTGGCATGTAATGGTTGTGTGTGTTAGACCTTGTTTGGTCTTCAGTGTTGTTCAAATCAAGTTTCTCTATTGTTCCTCTGTCTGGATGATCTTTCCATTGTTGAGAGTGGGTTTTGAGGCCCTCACCTATTATTGTATTGCTGTTTATTTATCCTTTTGTTCTGTTAGTAATTGCTTTATACATTTAGTTGCTCCAATGTTGGGTGCATAAATAAGTACAATTGCTGTATATTCTTGGTGGACTGACCTCCTTATCATTATATAATGACTTCTTTGTCTCTTGACCATTTTTTTTTTTGCTTAAAGTCTATTCTGTCTGATAGAAGTATAGCTATCAGTGCTGTCTTTTTGCTTAAGATATCTTTTTACATCCCTTCCCTGTCAGCCTCTGTGTGTATTTAAAGCTAAAGTGAATCTCTTGTAGGCAGCATATTCTTAGATCTTTTTTTCTCCATTCAGTTATTTTGTGTCTTTTGATTAAATAATTTAATTATTTTATGACTAAAGGAATTATTTATTACTATTGCCATTTAACTTAATTTATATGTTTATTTCTTGGCTTGCTGTCTTTTGTTGTTTGATGACTTTTTGTAGGGAAATGCTTTGATTGCTTTGAGTCCTATTTCATAAGTTTTGTTTCTTTTATTTTTATTTATTGTTTATTTTTAAAAGACTTTATTTATTCATTTGACAGAGAGACAGAGAGAGCACAAGCAGGGGGAGTGGCAGTCAGAGGGAGAGGGAGAAGCAGGGAAGCAAGTTCACAGGACTCTGGGATCATGACCTGAGGCAGAAGGCAGCCGATTAACCTACCGAGCCGCCCAGGTACTCCATATAACTTTTGTTTATCTCTATTGGTTTTGCTCTTGTAATTGTGTAAAGGATTACATAAAATATGTTATTTTTATAACATCCTATTTTAAACTGATAACAACTTATTGATAGCATACATAAATCTATCCTTACATTTATCTGTCCTTCACATTTTAGGTAATTGATATTAAAATTTACGTATTTTTAAATATGGGTTAAAATAAGTTATTGTGGTTATGTTTATTTTATACATTTTCTAATCTTTGAACTAGAGTTCTAGGTAATTATGAACCACCTTGACAATAGGATGGTCACTACCAATGAGTCTTGCAAACACATTCTTTTGTTTTCACCATGTTAATTATGATCATTTATTTCTGCTTCATGGATATTCTTTAACATTTTGGGGGAGGCAGGTCTACTGGTTATGAACTCAACTATTGTTTGTTATGTTTTTCTCTCTCACTTCAGAATAATAGCTTTGCTAGGCATCCTATTCTTAGTTGACAGCTTTTATCTTAAATATTTGACTCTATTATCCCTCTTTTTTCTGCAAGATTTCTGTCGAAAAATACAACTTCAGTCTTATGGGCAGAGTCCCTGTGTGTGATGACTCACATTTCTCTTGTTGCTTTCACAATTCTCTCTGTATTTCAGTTTGGCAAGATGTGTTGGTATGTGCCTATCTTGCTTAACCGACAGAGCAGGGTGAATTTGGATTTCCATTTCTCTCCACATTTGATAAGTTTTCAGCCATTTAGCTTTAAATATACTTTCTGTATCTTTCTCTTTCTCTTCTCATTCTGGGATTCTAAAACATTGTTTCTGTGGATGATGTCCCATAGTATTTATTTACTCCTTTTAACTCCATTTTCTTTTTGTTTTTCCAGTGGGATGATTTCAAATGATCTGTCCTTAAACCACTGGAATATTAAGTAAATTATCCAAGAGATTAAGACAGTCAGTGAGTGGGGAAACAGGCTTTATTCATATTTCAAAGACATTTCAGGCTTTTTTCAAAGAGGAAAATTTGTACCAAACCCCATGGATCCAGGCCTTTCATGACAGATGGAGACCAACTTGCAGGGAGTGGGAGACATTCATGTCTGCATCCATAGACCAGGTGCTTTTTCCTGGCAGGAACATTACTAACACATCTCATACAATACAGTGATGCTCACCAGGTAAACAAACTCTCTTGTTGATCACCAACAATTCTAACTCTTTTGACCATATATCAAGACTCTTTATATATGTCCAATTCAGTACACAAAAGGCTCTTAACAGTCTTGGGTCCGGGGGGCTTTACAGGCTAGACTATGGGGGTGGGAGTGACAAAGTAGTTCTGCAGAGTGCCTCAGCAGGGGGAGATATCATTGGCAGCGTCATGGAGGGTGGCTGGGAGTATATGGTAGGGGGGTATTGGCACTGTGCACAGCAGCTGTTGAGGGAGAAGCATCCCTGGTTGGGTGGAAGGCAGGGCAACTGCCTGCAAAGGGACTTCACTGGGGTGAAGTTGAAACACTGACCCTGCAGAGAAGAGAAGAGAAGAGACGAGAGAGAAGGTTACTGAGAAGGCATTGGAGATGGAACCAAAAAGCTTTGGTGTCCTTGGCTCAAGGGGGTTCTGCTTCACGACCCATCAAGACCAACAGGGTAGGACCTTGATGATACCCTTCCTCTCCCTGGGTGCTGGCCTCCAGGCTGGACTGCCATTTCAAGACTCAGTTCAGGTTTTAGAAGTCTTCCCTGCCTCCCCCCCAGGAAGCCCCAGTGTTCTGACTCTGGACTCCCTCTGTTCTGGTTTTGAACTTGTCTGCTTCCCCTGGACTGGGAGCCTCAGAAATGAGAACAAAGCCGGACTGCCACAGCAGCACAAGCCTTACCCCGGTTCTTTCAGTGATTGTGTGTTGAAGGGTTGAGTTCTCACCACAGTTCTGAGGTCAGGCTCTGGGCCCCCAGGCCAAGGGCAGCTGGGGGCACCCTCAGATGGGTGATGGGCTGTGGAGGCAGCAGCAAACCCAAACTCTTTGGCTTGGGAAGAGAACAACAGAGATGTTTGGGACAATAAAGTCTGCTCGTGGTTCACTGGCATCCCCTCCAGACCCTAGCTCCAAATCAGCTGAGGAGTCCCAGCTGAAAGGCTCAGATAAGCCAGGGAGGGGGCCTGGGCATGCTAGCTATCTGACAGGATTTCTGGCCCCTCTAGCTCCAGGAGATACAGAGAGTGGATAAGAAAGGTCCTGCATCTTCCACAGGCAGCACACCTGAGAGGAGGGGGACCATGTCGGGCTTTCCCAGACCCCCAGCTTCCTTCCAGGGAATTTTTTTTTAATTCAATTTTTTGAATTAATTTAATTCAATTTTCTTTAATTCAAATAAACCTATTGACACAGCAAGGCAGCCACACTTTAGGAACACTGACTGGGTAAAGTCCCTGGGTGTGGCCCTCCTTAGAGTGGTCCTTGCACACCCCCCACACACCACAGATACTTGTACCTCCAGGTTCCCATGTCCCTTTGCTCATTATGTGCTACATGAAGTACAAAGTGTCAGGATGGTCCTTACTCTCAAAGGAGCTTCTAGGTCATTGGCTTGCAGTGGTCACTTGAATAATGGCCCTGAAAGATATCAAGGTCCTAGGAACTTGTGGCTGTTTGGGTTACACTGGAAAAGGACCTTTGTGATGTGATTAAGTCAAGGAGCTTGAGATGAGGAGGTTTTCCTGGGTTGTCTGGATGGGCTGACAGGTGAGCCCAGGTTCTTGAAAGAGGGAGACCTACCCACAGAAGAGGAGAAGGTCATGAGAAGGGTGAAGCAGAGGGAGATTCAAGGTGCTACTCTGCTGGCATATGGATGGAGGAGGCCAGGAGCCAGAGAATCTTGGGAATGCAGTTCCAGAAGTAGAAAATGCAGGAAAGGGATTGTTTCTTGCCAGACCCCCAAGAAGGAGCACAGTCCCGGAGAGAAATGGATTTCTGCTCAGGAAACCTGTTTCACACTTCCAGCCTCCAGAACTGTGAGGACTCCACAACTGAAAACTTGTTGTTTTCAGCTGCTGAGTTTGTGACACTGTGTTAGAGCAGACACAGGAGAGTAGCGCCTTATAACACCAGAGGACCGACATTAAAAACACAGTCATTCAGTACACTGGAGGAAAGAGCAGACTGAACCCACAGAACACAGCCGTGTTCGGGGTTCAGGGTTTATGCTGAGTCATCAAATCCAGCTCCCAGCAGTGTGGTGCCTGTTCTGGGAGGGGCTCAAGCCACAATAAGGGTCTCATCCACAGACAATGTGTGCAGACTCAGGAGGCAGGAGAAGGAGTGGCTTTCCCAGCCCAGCTGTCTATTGCCAAAGATACCCTGGGCAGGCTTTGACCCTCAGAGTCAGATGGGAGGGGAAAGATGAGTGGGGAGGGAGCCCTCTCCCACAGGGCTTAGTTAATGGACTCCCAGGTGTGCCCAGGATGAGAGGATTGACTTCAGACAGCCCTGGGTGCTGAACTTGCTCTCTGTTGGACTTTGCTGCTTTCCTAACCTCTTGGACAGTGTTTGGCCATTGGCACACACACAGGGTCCCTCCTGGCTCCAGAGGGGGTTGGGCCAGTGCCAGAGCTGGCATGGCAGGGGTCTGGCAGAGCCATGGGGAGCTGGCAGTGCCCCACAATGCATGAGTCTGAATTCTGCCACCCTCCATCTGGGGTCTTAGGAAGGTGACCATTCTGGAAGGTGGTTCAGCACCCTGCCCTCACCTGGATGGGGAGGACAGCCCTTTCTGGTAGCCCTTCCTTGTTCTCCATCTGGTCTCAGGCCTCCCTCCATGTCTTGCTCCATCCCTCTGCCCTGAGTGGGCACCACTGGGTGGATTCAGGGCACAGGGTTGGTGTGGTGCTCATGTGACCATCATGGGGCTGCGGTTCTGGGAAGAGGCTCCAGGAGAATCAGATGGAGAAGGGAGTTCTGTGTGAGCATGGCTGGGACTGAGAGCCCTGTTCAGACCCAGAGCCCGGAGCCCGGTCCCAGAGGACCTGTAGCACCTGTGACACCAGAAGGTGGCCCTGCTGGGGGTCAGTATGCATTGGGGGTGTCTCCTCAGCAGTGTCCCAAGCCCCTCAGGCCTGCCCAGGACTCCGAAATGCTCTGGTACTGAGGGAGAGCCATGCTTGCCTGATCCAAAGAAGTGACTTATGTGGTCCTCACTAGGGCTTATGGGGACTTCAATGTCCTCCAAGCCCCTGGGCCAGTCTGAGCAAATGGTCTGAGACCTGGAAACCTGGTGAGCCAGGAGCATGCTCTTCGTGGGCCCTCGGTCTGAGCCTTGTGGGTGTTTGTGGGGTAACCATCATGAGATCAGGATCCTGACCTGACAGGGGGCAGGGCAAGGAGAGGGGTGGAGCCAGGCCCCGGGGTTCAAGTCCAGCGCTGCCACTCCCAGGCTTTGCGACCTAGGGTAAGTCACTAGACGTCTCTGTGCCTTAGCACCCCATTGGAAAGAATGGCATATTAGTAATACTTGCACATGGAGTTGCTGGCAGGAGTATATAGTGAAAATATGCAGCGTTCTTAGACTGGCAGCTGGCCCACAGGAGGAACTTAGAACAACAAGTAGTCACTAATATTCAGTTCCATGGAGGATACCTGTAACAAGCTGGCTTCTCCCTGTTGTCACAGGCAATGACAGAAGGAGGGACTCTACTATCTGGAAAAAGCAGTCAGTGTTGGCCAACAACAGGTGGGTGTCACCATGCCCTCCGCTAGTCCTGGCATGAGAGTGAGCCATGCAGGAGAGTCTCAGTGGATGGGGGATGCCAGCAGACCTCCAAGCAGGGACTCAGTGGGGAGGGATGATGGTCAGGGGCCAGGCGAACTCTCTGGCTGGTCTCCGTTTACAGCTTCTTTGACTTAAGTTTGGAGGCGCTGGGTCATAAGAACTTTCCTGTTATTCTGGAGAGGATATGCATGAAAATGCAGGTGCCAGACCCAAATTGGCCTGTGAGGCTCATGAACCCCACCTCTCCATGTCTTGGCATCCTCCCTGGCAGGTGTCTGGACACAATCTCTGACCCACAGTCCCTGAGTGCAATGGTCAAGGGCAAACAGCAAAGGCCCGCTGGCCCATGGGGAGCATTCCCGTGCCCCTGCTTACCTGGTCACCAGGCTGATACCACATCAATGGCAGCTGGTTGCAGCTTTGAACTAAGTCACACAGGGTATCCAGTTTGTCCTGAGAAGCAGATGTGGCCATGAGGAAGCTGTAGGCATGGTGGTCACCTCCAGAGGGTATAGTCCTCTCTGGCTTGAGATGGTCCCAGAGGACTCTATCCCCAGGAACACACTGAGGGAGCCCTGCAGCGTCTACCTGGGGCAGGGACCTGGTGGCCTTTTGTGTTTGGGGTCTCTGGAATCTGAAACATGTCTTCCTCGTTCTGGGCTGCCTGGGGCCTCCCCATCCCTGTCCTCACAGCCCCCTGCAGGGTTGGGGGCTCCCTCACTGGGTGGGGGCATAGCACGTCCTGGAGTGAGAACATTTCCTGCAGGCCTTCTCCTCCATGAGGCCCTGGTCCCTCCATGTCACTGGGTCCCCAGGACAATGGAGTTAGCTCTGTCCCTCACCCTGCTGAACAGATGCATTAAGGCTTGCAGGAGCCACTGGTATTTCTGGATACTTTTAATAGTGAACAAACCTTGCTCAGAATTCTCCTGTAAAAAATTTTGTTTCTGATCAATGGGAGCCTGCTTATGACTGCTCTTGGGTTTCCCCCTGCTGGCTGGTGAACCCCAAGCCATTGCTGGAGCTGCTGAGTAGCTCGAGCGAGCCTGGGACTGGCAGGCTGTAGCCAGCTACCAGCTTCTGCAAACCCGGCCCATGCCAAGGGGGAGAAACTAGTGCTGGGCCCTGCGTGGTAGTGGAAGCAGGGACCATCCCTTCTATTCTCTCCTGGGCCTGGGGATCAGGATGCCATCTGCTTTTTCCCTAGTGCCAAGGGATCAGTGTCTGTTTCCATAAACTTCATCTCCCTGAAAGCCATGGTTCCCGTGGGCCATGAACAGACTGCTCCCTTTTCTTCCTCAGCCTACCTGGCGGTCACAGCACCCTCCCTAATGCTCTTCTTACCTCTATGCGACTCATGTCTTCCTGGTAGGGACAACAAGGGATGACTACTGGAGTGCATCTCTGTATACACGTGTCTGACTCCTAGGAAGAGAAAGCACAGGTTGCTTCATTGTCGGCAGCTCCTGGACAGAGGCACATGATATGTGGCCACTCAGTGCCGCTCAGGAAATGGGCACTGCTAGGAGGTTTAGAGGACCCTCAAGGAGCACTGTGCTGTGTGACAGTCTCCCCAGGGGAAAAACAAGCAAACTCAATGCCCTTGCAAATAATGCACTTTCCCAGACCACCACCAAACTCTACCCTATCTCTTTGGTCTCCTGGGCTACCCTTGGGGGAGAAGCCCAGTCGTGGGGAGCATTGGCAGGGGATAGGGCCACACTCACCTGACCCAGGCAGATCCATTCTCAGCATGTGGCACTGCACCCAGTCCCTGTACAGCCATAGGCGGTGAGGCCTGCTTCCTACCAGCCGTCAGGTTCCGGTACCCTCTTCAGGACACTGTGCCCCCATATAACTCCTCCTTCCAGAATCTGGTTTGGGCCGCCCTGGGATATCCAAGCCTGCTCCCCCGACCCTTGCTCTCTGTGCTCACCTGGACTGGGTCTGCCTCCCAGCTCGATGCCAGGTAAGACACCTTCCAACCTCCACAATCCCTCAGGTCCCTAGTGTTCCACCCTAGCCAAGCTCCTGGCCCTGCCAGGGGACAAGGATGGAGATCAACGATATGCAGCCCAACATAGATCAGAGTCCAGGCAGAGGACCAACGTTTGAAATCTAAGGTTCCTCTTCTCAAAGTTCACCCGACTCTCTCAAATAGTCCTTTGGAAATTGACCCAAAGTCCCTATATATTTCTTTTATTTTACTTTTTTAAAAAAAATTTCTTTTCAGTGTAACAGAATTCCTAGTTTTTGCACGACAGCCAGTGCTCCATGCAATGCGTGCCCTCCCTAATACCCACCACCTGGCTCCCCCAACCTCCCACCCCCCGCCCCTTCAAAACCCTCAGGTTGTTTTTCAGAGTCCATAGTATTTTAATAGGAATCCCAGTGCTTGCTGAAATAGGCTATCTCAAGTTGCTAATTTGAGGGCAAAGGCCCTGGAGCAGCAGAGCTGCATATATGGGAAGGGTGTTATGAGTCCCAAGTCCTTCTGAGGCCCTCCCCTGTCCCTCAGTTACTCTCTTCGTTCTGCCAGCTCTTTTAGCCCAGGGAGCTGGGAGGTGCTGTGGCAGGAGGTGCAAATATCCCACAGGCAGCAGGAGCCCTTGTGTGTGAAGTCCAGTGTGGGCATCGAGGATGCAGACCGCATCAGGACCAAAATCATGACTTACCCTTTCTATTATCTCCATTGGTGGTGGCTCCTTGTCAGTCTAGAATGTTAAAGAGACATGGACAGAGGCTGGAGTGCATGGAGGGATCTGGGTCCACCATGCAGACTGGAGGGGACCTTATTTAGCAGCAAGAAAACGGAACGTGGACTTTGGGGTGACAGTCTATGAGCCCACTGCCCATGATCTCTGGCTAACCAGTTGCACCGCCCTGAGCCTCAGGCTCCTGGGTTATTCAAGGGGGATCAGAGCTCCCTGGAGGGTACAAGGGGAGACAATCGGAGTAGGCTTTCTGGACCTTGGCAGAGGCACCCCAGCTGGTAGTTTTTGTCAGCAGCCCTTCCATCACATGAAGATGGGAGAACCTGCCCCTCTTCCCTTCCTCCCCTTCCCTTACCTATCAATTCCTATCAGCCCTTTCTGATTCCCCCTATGGGCTGGCAGTGCCCACCTCCTCTTTCTGTCCTCATACCTCCCCTCCAGCACAATGGGACCTGCTTGTGTCCTGCAGGTTTGTTCTCTCCTTTCCCATGTCTGCTGTCCCCTCTTCCCTCACCAGCTCTGGCCGGGGCCCTCGCAAACGCAGCAGCCAGTGTGTCTGCCCTCCTGCCTCCCCTAGGGCCAGTGTCTGTCCTTTGCTAGGACTCTGCTTGCCACACCCATGAAGGTGACAGTTTACCCTCCCCCTACCCCAGATACCCATCCAGACCAGACACCAGACTGTGAGTTCCTGAGGGCAAGGCTGGTGGCAGGTCCATCCCTGTCCCTCTGTGGCCAGCAAGGGGCCCAGCATGCCCTGGCCAGCAGCAAGGAGAAAGGACCCACTGCACAAGGGCAGAAAGCCTTGTTGGCATCCAAGGCTCAGCTGTTCTAGAGGTCAGGACCCCTGCCAGCCAGCAGGATTCTCCCTTGGGGCTCTCAGTGCCTCCTGTAGGGCCCACGCTCTTCCCTCAGCACCAGAGGCCTTGTCTGGTGCTCAGTCTGCCTGAGTCTGCCATGAGGCCTCCCTGGCATCTGGGCCCTAAGGTGGCTTCTCCCCAGCGGCCAGGGCAGCTCACAGGACAACTTCAGAGACATGCGTGAGGCCAGCAGCCCTTAGACACAGGGTAAGTCTCTGCCTGGGAGCAGAAGACAGGCCGTGCCTCTGGTTGTTCCTGTGAGGACCTGGTTGCTGATGGGCAGCTGCCACAGGCAGAATCTAAGGGTGGAATGGTCTTGGGTCCCTTGTGGTTTGGGTGAGCCACGTCCCAGGCTGTGCAGCCAGGTCTCACTCACGTTCGTGCAGCAGCAGATGCAGCAGATAACCACCGGGATGATGAGCAGGGTGGGGACGAGCGCTGGGTAGAGAGATTTGCCAAGGATTGGCTTTTCTGTGACAACTATGGGCCCTGTGGACTCTACTGTGTCTATTGCTTGCCCATTCATTTCCCATGTGACATTGGTGGACACTGTGATCGTCTGCGTGGTTGTCATGGGTGTTGTGGTCGTCCACCTGGTCGTTGTGGGTGTTGTGGTCGTCGTGGTTGAAATGGGCATCACGGGAATCCACGTGGTCGTCGTGGTCGTTGTGGTCGTCGTGGTCGTTGTGGTCGTCGTGGTTGTTGTGGTCGACGTAGGTGTGGTTATCGAGGGCATCGTGGTTCGTTCTGCAGACTTTAATGGGTCCTCCTGCAACATATAGACATGTCAGCGACAGGGGTGGGCATGAGTGACCTCTTACGGGGAGCATACCCTAATAACCATGGAGATCTCCCCATCCACCTGTTCCCATGGACCTCAGATTTCCCCACCCCAGGGAACACTGAAGGCTGGAGGACAGAGACAGCATCCAGAGAGCCACTGCAGAGCCCTGGGCCACAGAGTGCACCATTAGCCCTGTTCAGAGGCTCTGTCCCAGAGCCCCGACCAGGGAGTGGAACCCCACGGTGTGACAAAGCCAGTCTGAACCCCTCGAGTAGACATGCTGCAAAGCTCTGTCCTAAACCAAGTGGTCTCCTTTCCCAGAGGCAGGGGAGGGAGAAGACTGACAGTCTGTGTCCAGGAGACAAAGTGGCTGAAGGGAGAGGCAGGGTCGGAGCCCAGGGTGGTGTGGCTCCTCCTGAGGTCTTTCTGACATGTGTCTGCTGGGGGCGGGCTGTCAGTTGGTGGGACTCGTGATGGGCACATAGGTGAGTCAGTGTGCTGATCCAGGAATGTATATCCAGGCACAAGTGAAGACAGAGTTGGAGGACTGTCAGCACTGCTGGAACCCTCCCAGGCTGGGACTGGACATTAGGGTTGTGGCAATTAGGCACCATTGTCCCTCCTCCCAGGCAGCTGTCTTCTCCATCCTAACGCTCTCTGTCGCCCATGTCATGGTGCCCTATGCCAGGTGTCCAGGAGACATGGAGCTCTGAGGAGGAGGAACCTGGGAGCAGAACCTTCTTTCCCCATGTGCCTGTCCTTGAGCTGAGCCCTAGGCCCTTCCAACAGGCCTGGTTGCTTCCTCTCCCATTACAGAGGAGTCAGGTCAGAGAGAGTTAGCAGAGAGGGACAGGTGAGGATCACGAGAAAGCAGTGGAGGCAGATGGTCTCTGCCAAATGACCGGGCGGGGGGCGGGGTGTTCCCAAGTGGGCTGGGGCTCGGGCCAGTGATGGGCATGTGTGGGTTCAGCTGTACCAGCAGCTGCATCCATATGGTGGAAACACACCCAGCCCCACCCTCCAGATGCCCTGTGTCCGGGACCTGGATTTGGAGTGTCCCAGTGTCCCAGAGGTCCTGGACTCTGGCTCCTAGGCCACAGCCCCCCAGCCTCCCTCAGCGGTCCGGCTGGAATGCAGGTTGGAGCCCTGAGCTCCCCACCACCACAGCTGGGCCAGGGGAGGTGGCAAGGGGGGAGGCAGGTGTCAGAGGCTCAGCACCATTTCTAGGGTCTGCTCAGGGCTCTGGCTGTCCCCTTTCATGTGCCTCCAGTGACATGAGTTTCTGCAAGGCCGAGACAGGTGGCTGCATTGCAGGGACTCCTGTGAACCTGCTCTCAGGGCATCTCACAAGCCTGTGTGGGGGAACGGCTTGCCGATGACAGGCTGAGGTCCCCAAGCTGGCTGTGAGAAGCTTCCCTAGCTTCGTGTTTGCAGGAGCCACCTCTTGAGACTGCCTGGGACATTCTTTCCCTTTCTGCCTCCCTGGTGTCTGCTCCTTCTGTGCAGTGGTTCTGGACAGCCCAGGAGGGAGGCTGCCACCCTACATTAGCACTCACACAGTTGGTGCCACGGAAAACCATGCTGCCTTGGAATGTGATTCCAGCATCCATACTGTATCTCACGGCGACCTCCCTAAAGCATAGAAAAGCAGATGGTGATCACTAGTATGGATAGTATACTTCTTGCACTTGAGTCAGCCATAGTCAATAGTTTTGTTTATTGCAATGACTTTGACCATCAGGCACTGGATCCATCAGTGAGCATATAGCATGAGTAAGGGGGGCTTACCCTAAGCACTACAAGGTCAATTCTGCAGTCATGACTGACCAGGCATGAGGAGTCTTACATTGAGTCTGATACCCTCATGGCCATGGGCCAAGTTTCCAGGGAGGGCTGCTTGGTGTCACCATCTTGACTATTTACAGAGTACATTGACTTAGCTTTGAATGGCTGTCCGGAGCAAAGTTACCATCACAGAGTACATCATCTCTGGAATCCTACCTTCCTCAGCAGAGCCAGGGATGGGGGAATCCTTGAATACCTCTGGGGACCACCACCAAGAGTAGGTCCTGAGCATGCCTGGAGCCCTCCCTGAATTAGACACGTGCTGCCTGTTGCTCGGCATCCCACATTCTGTACACCTCATGGTGGAAAAATGTCCATCTGGCCCCTGACCTGGGCCACTTACTGATCTTCCTTCTCAAGTATAAATCCAGGGCAAATTATACTGTGTGGCGTTACACCATTCGCTTTTCTATCTAAAAGAAAATCACAAGAATAATGTCAATGGCATGTCCATTCATCCATCTCTTCCTTTCTGCCTGCCCCTGGCAAGCAGAGTTAACACTTTGAAAGATACCAGCTTCTCTTCTTTGTCTTCCTCTGAGCCCCTACCATGCACTAGGTTCTCTAGAATGTTCTGTTTGGATGGAAAAGGCTGGCTGAACCCCAGTTCCCAAGGGCCTTACATTTGAGGGACTGGAGGGAGACAGACATTGAAATAACTAACAAGGAACAAAATAAATGCAGACACTGAAAAGTGCTGAGACAAGAAGCAAGGGGAGGACAGAGAGTGGAAGGAAAAAGACACAGCTTAGGAATGGGGGATCTGTCCTGTCCTTAAGAGATACCATTTCCTTTGACAGAAATAAAAATCTGTATTCTTCAGTGACTTCACTGATGTGATGGCTGGGATTTGCTTCAAAGTAGTCCATGGTGAAGGCATCAATAAAACCAGATGGTCCAGCGTTGATAATTATTGAAAGTAGGTGAAGCTGTGTCAAGTTCATTCTACAATTTTTGTTACTTTTCTCTATTGTTGAAAATTTCCATCACAAATAAAGTCTCTTTGAGGAGAGGATCCTAGAGCTGAAACCAGGTGAGCGGAAAGCCAGGGAAAGATCCAAGGAAAGAGTGTCTGGCTTCTGTGAGCAGCCTGTGCCAAGGGCCTGGGGCATAACGAGCTGGGCTTGTTGTGGAGAGAAGTGAGTGAGGAGGTGGGCAGGGCATTGTGATCCCTGGGAAGGGGTTTGGGTTTTATTCTAAGATGATGAATCTGACCAGGGGCTGGCCAGATCCGGGTACATGTTGGACATTGAGGCAATAGTGGACTGTTGGAGTGAAAGCAAAGAGGAGGCAGAGTTGATTGGCAGGGTTTGGCCACAATGGCTGGGTGGATGGTAGTGCCATTTAGTGAGGCAGCGAAGCCTGAGGAAGGAAGAGGACCTCTCTTTGTCTTTGTTCTGTGTGTTATTTTTCCCCCCTAATGGCATCCTGGGAATTGGCACTCGAGAGGCTCAGAACAGTTCTGTTCTCATAGTGTCCACAGTGCCTGGTCAGCAAGGGCTTTGAAGACCCGGGTGGCTGAGGGGAAGGCAGCCTGAGGTGGGGAATTTGTCACTTTGAGGCACCAAAGGGATTACTTACTGGGGAAAGGCTCTCCATCCAAAGTATATTCGCAAACAAAGTTCTCTAAGTTGCTTGGATCTGGGACAGGTCTCTCAAATCCCACATCATAGTAATCTGCAAAGGCAACATCCAAAGATCTGTATGAGACAGGGCTGAGAGCTACTTTCCCTCTGATCTGCTAGTTATAGCAGTTCCCCCCCAAACCCCATTCCTAGGAACTCCTTCTGAGGAAAGCAACTATCCTGCTCCTTCTGCTCCACCACCCCCACCCAATTCCTCCAACAGTAACCACCACAAGAAGAAAATGAATCCAAGGACAGACTAACATCAGCTTGTGGGAGCTGCATTCCCTACACAGGGGACCACTGCATTGCAGCTGTTGGGTGGCATGAGGACCTGAATCCCTGGAAGGGAGACTGGTCCTTCTGGATGGAGAATTTTCTTTCTGGAGAAGAAGTTGTACAGTGGGCCTCCCAGGGGTCCAGAGAGAGGAGCTCCCCAAGAAGGCCGGGAGGAAACCAGCAGTAAGGAAGGGCAACCCACTGACCATGAGACTGACAAGGTCACACGAGTGATCGTGACTACCCTTTGGAGGGTTGGGCTCTGGGAACAGCCCTTGCTGCTCGGCACAGGCTCTTTGAGAGAAATCTGACTCTACTGATGAATGCTTATCCTGTGTGCCCTCTTCATGCTGCAATCCTACTTGTGGGATTGACCCAGGGAATCCTGACCC
Source organism: Mellivora capensis (assembly GCA_004024625.1). Classification (NCBI taxonomy): domain Eukaryota; kingdom Metazoa; phylum Chordata; class Mammalia; order Carnivora; family Mustelidae; genus Mellivora; species Mellivora capensis. The sequence goes on along the minus strand of PISX010019388.1, from coordinate 21,564 downwards.
ATGCCCACAGAGAGTGAGCCTCATGGTGTTCATAGCCTGCTGTAGCCACATGTTAGGAACAACCAGAATATTGACCAGGGAGACTAGCGAAAGAAATTTCCTCCATCTGTAGAATGGAATATGTGCTGATGGTTGGGGAATGTTACACACTGCATGACCCCATTCATGTAAAAACATCCTTGGAAAGCATATTTAGATAGCTCTGTATAGACATGCAATGAACTGTCTGTTGTAGTTACCTCTGGCAGACAGAGGATGAAATGAAAGGGGAGTTTGATCATGATAGATGGACAGCAGCTACCCATGCTGGTGGCAAAGGTGTCTCTGCCCTGCACCGTGGGTCTTTCCTTCCCCCTCTGGGGGCTCCTGCCCCACACAGCCCACCCTGCCCTCTGCTCACAGTGAGTCTCCTGGCCACCCTGAAGGTCCTGCATGACCCCATTCATGTAAAAACATCCCTGAAAAGCATATTTAGATAGCTGTGTACAGACACATGATCAGCCATCTGGTGGAGTTATCTGTGGGAGAGAGATGGATGGGACAAATGGGAACTTGATCATAGTGGGGTGGAAGGAGAGTTACTAAGTGGATCGGCTGCAGGCATGACCCAGCACTGTGTAGCTGGTCTTGAAATCCTTCTGCAGGCTCCTCCTTCCCAGCTGAACCTGCACATACTCCACACAAAGATTCTACCTGCCACCCTTCAGGACCTGCCCACTGAATCTCAGCAGAAAGCCCTCCTCTGCCCTGGGTCCTACTATGTGTCCCCATAGATGTGCCCTGTCTGTTCTTTGCAGATACTCACTCTGGGTCCCATCACATACGGGAAAAAGAGTGACAAGGTGCCAGCAACATCCAGCTTCAGTGGGCAAGAAAGCCCCAAACATACCCAGCAAACACAGAGGAAGGATGAATCTCCAAACCACTGTGCCTAGTGCCTCAACCAAACACAGTGTTCCTAGTGCCTGAGTCCATTAGGGAGATGTTTTTTACAGAGCAAACTAGCCTATGCAAGGAAAGTTAGAACATTAACTGCCTTCAGCTGGCAGGAGCAAGATTTGCCGAACAAGGGTTTAGCATGGATTTTCTGGAAGCCACCATAATGGTCTGTGTTTTCATGGGGGTTGGAGTCACACGTGCGTTTCATACTTTTGCCAGAAATCATGAAATGATACACTTTTGTCATATTTCAGAAAAATAACTCTTAGTAAATATTAATCATCTGTGTAAGATATGTAGATGAAAGGGTTTGGTGAAGTAGACTTATACCTGTAATTTACTTTAAAATGCAACAGAAATTAAGAATGGATTCATGGAGAGAGAGAGCGCAAGTGCACTAGGTATATAAAATTATAATGAAATATGGTCAGATATTAAATATGAACTGCAAAACCCAGGTAGTGGAGATGGGCCTATTTCTTGTACTGGTGTTTCCACTTTGCTGTAAGCTTGGAAATTTCTTTCAGAGTCTAGGAAAATATCAAGGAACTGAATGGCAAAAATAAACCATGACACAGCCAAGCCAAAGTCACGGCACGTACAAAGTGACAAGTGACTAATGAGAGGGACAGACCAAGGGCTGTGGGAATCCAGAGGGGCCAGTGAATCAGGGAAGGGGCAAGGGGCAGACTCCTGGGAATGAGGCCTCAAAGTCCACCTTTCCAGGGTGGACTGGATCCAGGAAAGTGGATGGAGGAGCTTTCAGGAAGCCCAATGTCACCGTCACCCCTTGCCCCAGCCTTAGAGCTGAGGGAAGACCTGGCTGGCCCTGCTGGTGGCTAAGGACCTCATACTCCCAGGCCAGGCTGGGGTTTGGGAAGGGGCCTGCTCAGTGCCCTCAGGCCCTGTGTAGGAAATGCCAGCCTGAGCCACAGTGAGTCTGTGCTCATCCCTGCCAGCTTTTCTAGGTGCTCTGGCCCCGGGATTTATTCACCATGCAAAGACCAGACACTCACACAAGTCACACTAACACCAAACACACACTCAGCCACACTAACACTCAGATGAACATAGACTCCCACACATTTGAGCCCATGAGCACAGTCGCACATGTACACTTACACGCATACACTCCCCACACCCTTCTATATAGAACAGTGACCGCATCTCTTACCTAACAAACAGACAAAGTAAACACCTGCTACATTCAATTTGTTACAGGTGTTGGCCACAAGCTGAAAAAGAGAAAGGAATAGCAGGTCAGGGACAGTGGATTGTGGTAGCGTGGGGAGAAGCCTCCTTGTCCCCATCTCACATTTAATGCACACTCACCGATTGATAAGCGAGATCCAATTTCTTGAGCCCCTTTGTTCCATACACCTGGGATTCTCTTCCTGCAATGTCAACTAGCTACAAGGAAGAAGGTGTGTCATGGACTCACAGGCAGTGGTAACTATGAGGTGTTCACAAGCAGTTGAAGACACAGAAGTCCCCATTCCAGGAGACAGTCTTTTGCTTATAGATACCGAGGGCCAGACCCCGGTGTCGGCCAGCAGCCCACCCTTCGGGAAGGGAAAGCCCTTACACATGTACCTGGGGCATGTAGGTTTAACATAACAATTGTCATTCGTTTCTGCAGTGGCTATCTGGTGTCCAGACACTAGGGGTGGGTTAGAGGTCCATCCTCGTGTAACCCTGGGAAAACCACCTATGAAAGCTTTCTCCATATAGGCTCACAGGTGGCACCTGGTTACCTGCTCGTAATTACCTGCTGTCTGTCATAATCGTTGTAAGTCATGAAGTAAAGTGAGCCCTTCATCCTCCGAGCCTCCTCAGCCTAAGACAAATAAGACTTTGAGTATAAGATACTTGAAACATGCAGCAAAATGCTAATAATGATGGGCTGGACTCACTTCGGCCTTGATCATCGGTATTGATGATGGTTTCAGTGGTGCAGTGGTCACCGCAATAATCAGGCTGCTCTTACGTGGGTCTGCAGAGGAGGCAGGGAGTGTCCTGATCAGTAAAGGCCCCCAGAGTGACTCTCCACAGGCTGCTGGAGCACAGTGCTGCTCCCCACACTTCCTCCTCCAGAGGAGAGGCCCACCGACCCGAGCACCCACCATCAGCGATGTCTGGAGGGCTAGCAGCCCAGCCCTGGAGGGAGAAGGGCCTTAGCCAGGACCGACATTATAGATGACAGCGCTGAGCCTCGCTCTGGCCCTTCCTACTGAACCGTCACTATGACCAGACGTACGACCCTTGCTCTGAAAGGTAACTCCAGCTACTTCACTGCACGAACATCCGCCTTTCAGATGAGCAAAGGGATGGACAGCCAGACTCGACTGTACCAGATGTCCCGCAGGGCAGTGGAAAGCCTGGCTCTGGCTCAGGGCAGTGCCCTCAGAAAGTCCTGCTCTATCTGCACACCCAGGGGTCCATAAGACAAGATGGAGACTCTCGGGCTGTGGACCCCATGGCCAGCTCAGTGCCCTTCCCCACCAGATCCATGCTTCTTTCCCAGCAAGGGCTGCGACCCTACAGTCTAGACAAAGACGGTTCTGGGCAGAGCACAGCCTTTTCCAGTGTTGGGGACACAGTCACAGGATGACATTAGCCAGAGGGAAGGAACCGAAGGGAAAGGAGCCAGGGCCAGAAATGTGCTGGAGACAAAGTGTGGGTAGCGAGGGGGAAATTCAGTGCTTTTTTCTGAAAATGGAATCTTGTCTGCTCTCGGTCCCCTAGCTTTTCTGTTTTCTTGTTCAGGCAGCCCAAGTGTAGTTCAAGCACCTCTCAGTTACCAAGAACCTAGGAGGTACACGTATGGCCCCATGTTACTCTGAGATACATCACTAGGGAAGGTTTTCATCCTCACTGCACAGAGGAGGGACCCATGGCCCAGAGAGGACAGCACCTTGCTCCAAGAGTCAGTGATAGTAAGGTCAGTGATAGGAAGTAAGTAAGATGAGGGTCTGCACCAGACCTCCCTGAAGCCCAGGCCTGCTCTGTCCCCACACCTGCCCACAGTGAAGTCACCAGGCAGCTTACTTATGAGATGCTCTTTTCGAAGGTCCTCATTTACCTGCAAGGAAATGAAAGAGTACTGGGGGAGGGCAGTGGGAGGACCCAGGAATACTCTAAGAACTCCATAAAGCAGAAGTCCTCAGAGCTCTATAGTTAGTACCTTTACAAATCCTGTCTCCAATAGGTTTTCTCCTGAAAGTTGTACTGTCTTAAGTTTGTTAAGAGCTTCTTCAAATTTATTTCTGAAAAAATCAGAAAAAGTGTTGAAATGTAATTTGGTCTTGATATTAAAGGCAGCCCCAAGCTGTTTTGGAGCCACTGTGCCATGTGTACATGTCTGGCTGGGACAGGACATAAGTCAAGTAGCCGGTCATGACCTTCAGCCCTCTGTCCTTGATATTGACAGGCCATGTTCAGGCCTCAGCTGTCTCCCATCAGGTGAGCATAGGTGGGAGATGCTGCTTTGCTAGTCCCATGGGTATGGCCTGGCTTTCTCTGCACTCATCACTGTCTCAGGCACACAGACCTGGGGGACCCCCCAAGGCCCCAGGGTGAATGTGGGGCACACCCATGGAGGTGTCACTGTGAATCCCACTCACGATGTGATGAGCAGGGATGCTAGAAGTTACGGGGTCCCTTAGGAAGGCACACTATCCTCCAGCAGATAAGGCTGAGTTTGGAAAAGTCATCCTGCTGATTGATGCTCCTGCCCTGTCCCATCCTTCCCTGCCACAGACCCCTGAGGTTGACCCGGTCCCCTCAAGCTTCTTTCCCTTCTGGACTAGTGCTAAAGGAAGTAGCAAGCTGCTTCATGAGCACACTAGGGCTCCTGACCTCATGTGCTCCTGAAGAAAAAGGCCAAGGCCTGGGGAAGTGGCCCAGGAGCGATCCCCTGGCTGCCACAGGTCTGTGGCCAGAAGACAGCTGCTGTGAAGGCAGATATCATGGGTGAGACTGGGATACAGAAGGGTCTAGGTGTTTAGGTTCAGGCCAATCCCATGTGATGATCTAGGCTGGCACAGCCAGTCTAGGAGAACGTGTACCCGAGAAGGCTTTTCATTGTGTGGAAAGCAGGTGTTGCTATGGGGGAGACCTGAGAGCCCCAGGTCCAACTCCACCCAGCCCAGTGCAGCCCAGCCCAGCCCAGGAGGGGAGGCCTGGGACCTGGGGCTAGTGGAAGCCACACCAGGCACTGCCTCTCTAGCAGAAGCACTCTCCCCTTCTCTCTCATCACACACAGGAAGATTTGTATTTTGTGACAGCATCCTAAGTATGGGGGAACTCTCATATCTTCCCAATGTCTAGCCCAATAGGCTCCCTCCAGGGAGTGCTGCCCCTCTGGCCCTACTCCCAGCTCTGTTCATGGGAGGGACACCAGGCTCCTTGTCCCCTAGCAGTCTCTCTTCCTCTTTAATATCTGTCTCAACTCCTTGGAGCCTCTCCATCTCTCTCCTGTTGTCACCCTCCTGGGCAACACCTCTGGATCTTCTTAGCTTCTGTGCCATCTGGCTTCTCCAACATCCAGAAGAAACCCCTCTTGGACTATGTCTCCTCAGCCTACTCAATCCTAGCAGGAAGGGCTCAGAAAGCAGCAAGCAAGGTCCTAGCCTTGGTCCCACATTCTTTGCAGAACCTCCAGAGTCACGCTTATATCAGGTAACATTGTCCCCTCAGGGATTTTCTCTGAATGCCAGAGTCCACCTGGGCTCTCAGCCATAGGCCTCCTCAACTCCTGGGCAGTGGGGCACATTTGGGAAGGCCCAGTCTCAGGTGGAGCCTAACTCCAGTCAAGAGTCTCTGGGTTTCTCAGGAGCTGACAGCCTTAGGATCCTGATCTGAGTGTGAGCTCTCTTCCCAGCTGCACATCTTGTCCCATCTCATTTCACACCTTTCCCACTCCCCTGGGTACACTGCCACTCCTGAAACCTCGCTTGTGGAGGATGTCATTATGTTTCCTGTCCAGAGAGGACCAGGAGGCCCTCCTTCAGTCTCCACACAGCTTCTCACATGGGCTCTGAGACTCCCACCTTAGAGAAGGCAGAAGCCTTCCCCTCCCCAGTGACAGCTCTTCCACCAGAGCCCCCTGCCCAGCAGCCTTGCATCCCTCTGCCACCTGTCAGCGTCACCCCCAATGGACTTGCTTCCTTCCACTCAGCTCATATCCACTCAGGTCTCTCTGTCCTAAACACATAGCCACACATATGCACAAATCTGTGCCTCCACTAATGCTTGGAGCAGCCAGCCCACTCCCTGCTTGTCCTGGAGTCAGACATGAGAGTGCTGTGTGCATGCACTGACATCACCACTGTGTACACCTGGTTTCTCTCCATGGTACTGAATGGTGGGTCTATGTTATAAATCCTGGGTCCATTCAGTCCTAAGGGTGCTCAATCTCTCTTTGGTCCTTCTCTCTCTCTAAATTGGGATTCAGTCATTTATGTCCATGAGAATCTTAACCTTTCAGCCACTCAGAAGCTCCATAACTTCCTATCTCCAGGTTTTTGAGAAAACTGCTTAGCGCACCATGACCCACCTCAATCATTCTATCCCAACTTGGTGTTCATGACTCCATTCATTGGTTCCCCTGTCCCAGACCTACTAAGGGACCAAGATCTGCTTCACTGATACCCATCAACACTTTGATGCTGCCCATCCCATCCCTCCCCCGCCACTACTGACTTTGTCTCTCCCTGCCCCACTGACCCAGGGAAGAAAGTGACACACAAGAGCAAGTACCCATCATTGGTACAGCTCATAAGTAAGCCACACATCTGTCCTACCCCATCCAGAGAGTCCTCACTGACAGCCACTTCTAAGAACAGGGAAGGGCATAGAGAGAAGAACTCAGACATGTGATCACGGGGGTTAGAGGGGCAGGGATGGTCTACCAGTACAGGGTTGACCATTTTCAGAGCAGCCAGGGGTCAGAGGAAAGAGAGGAGTCAGAGCTTGGGGGTCAGGGTGCACAATGAATAAATCTCCGGCCAGCCCATGCACACACCATTGGGATTCCCACTGTGGTCTCAGGGAACCTCTCAGCTCCCTTGATCTTTCTGGGGTCTCACCCACTAAGGCCTGCCTTGGGGGTCAACATGGCACTTGCCTGTGTATGGTGAGTGGCAATTGGGTCTCGCCCTGTGAATTGTAGGTGACTATGCCGATCCTCACGGCTGGGCTAGGGAGGAAGGACGTGCTTGTGAGAAGCCATCGACACAGTTTCAGATGAAACCAGTGGCAATCAGGGAGGGAATGCATGAGAGTTTCCCTGTCCCCACCTCAACTATTCTGTTTTGGGCCCTACTTTCCAAACCCCAGAACTTCTTGTAACTTTAGCAAAGAAATTCTGAGGCCTGTGAAATGGGCAGACTTTCTGGAAGAGTGTGTGAGAATGGCATCCTGAATCACCCTTACACTCTCTCCAAAAGACAGACAGACAGACAGACACACACACACACACACACACACACACACACACAGAGGCATATGCACATTGCAACTCAAGGAGATAGACACATTCACACTCTTGCAAGAGGGCATCCCAAATGGTCTCTCCTCTACGGCAACATACTTTGGAACTCCTTCCCCACCTCCCTCTCTTCTAAAAAAGTTATTCTCTCTTTTGGTAGCCATGCATATACATCTGTTCATTTCCTCTCCTTGGTCACTGTTTTCTGGTCTGCTGACTCTCATTATTCGTTAGCTAAACTGCTCTTGGTTCTTCTCCCAACTCATTTACCACTATTATCAGACTTTTTTTTTCCCCTAGAGCACAACTTTGGTATTTTCACACACCTAAACAAGAATTATCTGTGGCTTCCTATAGCTCACAGCAGAAAATTCAAGCCCCATGGCCTGGCATGAGTCACTGTGTTTTGGCTCCATGCTGACCCATCTGGCTTTATCTCTCAGCCCTCCCCGAGTTATAACCCTATCCTGCACCCAAACAGACCTCTTACTCCATGAGAAGTCTCCATGATGGTTCCTGTTACCCTGTTTTTCCCATCCTTCAAAAAATAGATCAAATTTCACATCCCCTGGGAAGCCATCCTTGAACTTTTCCTGTGAATTCTTAATTTTTCCTTAAAGTTGCCGTAAGTCCTTTTGCCTTTTCTTTTGGCCCCTGGTATCATTTAAGCAAGTTGTTTATTTGCTGCTACTGTTTTGCTTGTTTGCTAATCTGTTAGGTCCTCAAGGTCAGACTGTATCCCCAACAATATGGCCTGACTCTCAGGCAGGAGCCAGTCAAAGCTGCCATGAACCAATGGAATGACTGTGATCTGTCCTTTCCTGTTTCAAGACACTGCCCTGGGCTCTGTGCTCCTGACTGGAGGGATGCTCATGCCTACTGAGCTAAAGAGCTGTGTACTCTGCCTGGCAGAGGGAAACACAAGCCTACTTTGTGAACCTCTTCAGCATTTCCTCCACAAGTCTCTGTGATTCTTCCCAGTATTCTTTTGCAGTTTCTGACCTAAAAGCCAAAACAACATTGATCAGAGGGATTATGTGCCTCCATCAGGTAGGCAGCATTTCTGCCTCCCTACCTCCCACAGTCCCTTTGGCAAGTTCATCTCCAGCCCACATAACTGATGTCTGCCAAACACCTTAGTGGGTTACCTTGGTGGTGACTATCATCAGTGGAAGTGGTGGGGAGGATGACCACATAGACCCATGCTTGAGGATGAGGGACTTTGGATACTAACCCAGATGGTTGGTCATGTTAGAGGAGGCTGTTAGGCAAGGAAGGAAGGAGGATAGAAAAGTCCCCACTGATTCTGATATATTGTTCTCTTGCTCCCCCTTCCCACTTACCAACACATTGGTAGAAGCCCTGGCCTCAGCACAGAGGATGTGCTACTAGGACTATTTTATTTCCCTCTTTCCTGTCAGACTGCAAAGCTGAGCCACTCTGGACACAGGAGGACTTTTCTAGCCCCATTTCCAGAGGAGGTACTGGAATAGGCCCAGGACAGTGCTGTTCTGGTGTCATCATGCTACAACCAGAAGGGAAAGCCACAGGTCCCTCCTGTCCCTACTTTCAGTTTCTTGGTTCCTGTTGGCTCCCACATTAATCCCTGGATGGATAGTAGGAGGGTAAAGAAGGTTGATGCCTCATGACCCCTTCTGCCTAGGTGGGAAGCACTTTACTGTGCCTTAGCTGCCCAGGGTTCAAAGTTCTTTGTAATGTCATATCTCTGTAGGTCTGAACAATTCCAGTTTCTGGAGGCTTATTGACTAAGTGTTTTTGTCAGGGTCCTATGGATGGTTAGAGTGAAACAGACTAGTGCTGGTGCCTGGACTCTTTCCCTGGATCTGTGGTGGTTCCTGCCTTTTACCTGTTCTATGTCAGAGAATATATGTCAGAGTCAGAGAACATATGTCAGAGTCAAAGAAACCTGCAAGGAGGCTCTTCCTTTTCTTCCAATGATCCCTATGTTCATTTGCATTCCAAATGTCATGTTTACATGTTTTTACATGTGTCCCACACATCCAAAAGCATCCTTTCTCCACTCCACCATTCCTTCTGCCTCCTCTAAGCTACTTCTAAAACTGTCACTAGATGGTGAGGGAAACAAGGATAGGTATGTCAGGATTATCATTCATGGAGCATGTATATATGAGGCACTTTACATTAAAGACTTCCAATTCCAGAGAAGGCTTGTGATATCAGAATTATTTCCATTTTATAGTCAAGAAAACTGAGGCTCTCATAGGTCAAAGAATTTGGCACAATTTCCATGGGTAGCATAGATCTGAATCCAGATCTAGTTGTAAAGCTCATGCTCTCCCTGTTCGACTTGGTAGACTGGGATGACACTGATGGAGGATAGTTGGAAGAAAGGCAGGCAGGCACAAGTGGCCCCCATCCTAAGAGGAAATCACCCTTTAGAGGATTTTACACCACCCAGGAAGGAGCCCTCCACCCTTTCCCATGTGATAGATGACAAAAACCTGATTGGATGACAGGTGCAGGGGGGGGTTAATCAGATTAAAACAGCCCACCAACAAGCTCATAAAAACCCTTAGACTTAAAAACTCCAGTTGCAACACCTCTCGGATCCCTTCCCTCTTCAGGAGCTTTGTACTGTCACTTTACTATGGCTCAATAAAGTTTGCTCTGCTGCCCACCACTCTTCGTCTGGTCTACCTCTTCATTCTTTGCAGCATCGTGACCAAGAACCGCAGGCACTAAAGAAGGAAATCCTGTAACAATAGGAAAGTTTGGTGGCGTTTTTAATCACCCTTCCCCCATTCTTTTTCTAGTCCAGTGGCAGTTTGAGTCTTGATCTGTGGTCCAGTTCCAACTTCTCCTTGAACCAGAGGGAGCAGTGTGGACCTCACTTATAAATTATTTTGTACATCTTTTCTCTAAACTTGCTGTGGGGGTTAATTTAGGATTTGCAAAGGTAGTTGTGGACACAGATAAATTTAGAAAGCTACACATATGCTCAGCCAGAAGCATATTCTGTGAACACTTTAAACTTTCACCTTTGGGGGCACCTGGGTGGTTCAGTGGGTTAAAGCCTCTGCCTTCGGCTCAGGTCATGATCCCAGGGTCCTGGGATTGATCCCTGCATCAGGCTCTCTGCTCAGCGGGGAGCCTGCTTCCTCCTCTCTCTCTCTGCTTGCCTCTCTGACTACTTGTGATCTCTGTCTGTCAAATAAATAAATAAAATCTTAAAAAAAATAAACTTTCACCTTTGGTTGATCCCTAGGTTCAGAACAAGTCTAGTTAAGTGGTAAAGGAAAGCCCAGTAAATAACATCTACCTAATTGGAAGTGGAAGAGGTTCTCTTCTCTGTTTCTCATTTTTTGTTTTTGTTTTTTTTAATGTTATGGTGTTTTTATATTTGTTTCAAACTGCCAGCATTCAAAGGAATCACTGTCAAATTATAAGCTGAAAATTAGCCAAAGGAACAGAAACTCCAGTGTCCCCACACAAGATACATTCTTTGAAAATGTAATTTGGAAAACAAATGAACTTCTACACATGTAGAAGGAGCAAAACACCTGAGACCATGAGAAATTTTTTTTTAGAAAATCTTATTTCTACAGCTACATTGTAACAATCAAAATCGAACTTCCAACAACAACCAAAATCACAGAATGTACAAAGAAAGAGAAGAACATTGTTCATTCAAAGAACTAAATAAATTTATAGAATCCATCCTTGAAGTCAAGGCATCAGATTTAAAGCTGGTATAGCCACTCTGGAAACACTCTGGAGGTTCCACAGGAAGTTAAAAATAGAACTACTCTATGACCGAGTAATTGCTCTACTAGGTATTTACTACAAAGATATAGATGTGTGAAATTAAGAGGAACCTGCACTCCAATGTTCATAGCAGCAACATCCACAATAGCCCAATTGTGGAAAGAGCCAGAAGTCCTTCAACAGATGAATGGATAAAGAAGATATATATATATATATATATATGAATGGAATATATATATATATAATGAAATATGGCTCAGCCATCAGAAATGATGGATACTTACAATTTATATTGATGTAGATGGAACTGGAGGGTATTGTGCTAAGTGAAATAAGTTAACCATTTTGAGCCTATTTTTGTGTGTGGTATAAGGAAATGGTCCTGTTTCATTCTTCTGCATGTGGTTGTCCAATTTTCCCAACACCAGTTATTAAAGAGATTGTTGTTTTTCCATGGGATATTCTTTCCTGCTTTGTCAAAGATTAGTTGACCATACTGTCAAGGGTCTATTTTTGGGTTTTCTATTCTGTGCCATTGATCTATGTGTCTGTTTTTGATCCAGTACCATGCTGTCTTGATGATCACAGCTTTGTAACAGAGCTTGAAGTCAGGCTTTGTGATGCCACCAGCATTGGCTTTCTTTTTTCCAACATTCCCCTGGCTATTTAGGGTCTTTTCTGGTTCCATACAAATTTTAGGATTATTTGTTCCAGCTCTGTGAAAAAGTTGATGGTATTTTGATAGGGATTGCATTGAATGTGCAGATTGCTCTGGGTAGCATAGACATTTTCACAATATATATTCTTCCAATCCATGAGCATGGAATATTTTTCCCTTTGTGTCTTCTTCAACTTCTTTCATGAGTGTTTTGTAATTCCTAGAGTATAGATCCTTTATTTCTTTGGTTAGGCTTATTCATAGGTATCTTATGGTTTTTGGTGCTATTGTAAAGGGAATTGATTCCCTAATTTCTCTTTCTACAGTCACATTGTTAGTGTAGAGAAAAGCAATGGATTTCTGTGTATTGATTTTGTATCCTGACACATTACTGAATTGCTGTATGAGTTATAGTAATTTTGGGGTGGGGTCTTTTGGGTTTTCCATATAAAGTATCATGCCATCTGCAAGACTGAGAGTTTTACTTCATCTTTGCCAATTTGAATGCCTTTTATTTCTTTTTGCTGTCTGATTGCTGAGGTTAGGACTTCTAGTAATATGTTGAACAATAATGGTGAGAGTGAGCATGCTTGTCATGTTCCTGACCTTAGGGGAAAACTCTCAGTTTTTCTCCATTGGGAATGATACTGTGGGCTTTTTGTAGGTGGCTCTTATGATATTGAGGTAAGTTCCCTCTGTCCTTACACTGTGAAGAGTTTTAATCAAGAAAGGATGTTGTGGGTATTAAGGAGGGCAAGTATTGCATTCAGTACTGGGTGTTGTACATAAGCAATGAATCTTGGAACACTGCATTAAAAACTAATAAGGTATTTTATGGTGGCTAACATAATACAATAAAAAAGGGAAGGATTTGTATTTTGTCAAATGCTTTTTCTGCATTAATCGAGAGGATCATATGATTCTCGTCCTTACTTTTATTAATGTGATGTACCATGTTGGTTGATTTTCAAGTGTTGAACCACCCTTGCAGTCCAGGAATAAATCCCTCTTGGTTGTGGTGAATAATCTTTTTAATGTACTGTTGGAGCCTATTGGCCAGTATGGGTATTTTGACATCCATGTTCATCAAGGATATTGGTCTGTAATTCTCCTTTTTTGTTGGTGTCTTTGTCTGGCTTTGGGATCAAGGTGAGGCTGTCCTCATAAAGAAGTTTGGAACTTCTCCTTCCATTTCCATTTTTTTAAAAAAGAGCTTCAGTAGAATCGGTATTATTTCTTCTTTAAATACTTGGTAGAACTCCCCTGGGAAGCCATATGGCCCTGGACTCTTGTTTTTTGGGAAGTTTTGATTACTGCTTTAATTTCCCTGCTGGTTATGGGATCTGTCCAGATCTTCTATCTCTTCCTGTTTCAGTTTTGGTAGTTTATAAGTTTCCAGGAATGCATCCATTTCTTTCAAATTGCCCAATTTGTTGGCATATAGTTGCTTATAATACGTTCTTAAAATTGACTGTATTTCATTCATGGTCTTGGTCGTGATCTCTCCTTTTACATTCATGATTTTACTAATTTGGGTCCTTTATCTTTTCTTTTTGATAAGTCTGGCTAGGGGTTTATTGATCTTATTAATTCTTTCAAAGAACCAGCTTCTAGTTTCATTGATCTGTTCTACTGTTCTTCTGGTTTCTATTTCATTCACTTCTGCTTGAATCTTAACCTTAATTATTTCTCTTCTTCTGCTTGGTTTGGGCTTTATTTGCTGTTCTTTCTCCAGCTCCTTTGGGTGTAAGGTTAGCTTTTATATTTGATATTTTTCCAGTTTTTGAGAGAGGCATGTATTGCAATGTACTTCCATCTTAGAACCCCCTTTCCTGTATCCCAAACATTTTGAACAGTTGTGTTTTCATTTTTATTAGTATCTATGAATTTTTAAAATTCTTCTTTAATTTACTGTTTGACCCATTCATTCTTTTTTTAAAAATTAACATATAATGTATTATTGTTTCAGTGATTCAGCTCTGTGATTCATCAGTCTTACACAACACACAGTGTTCACCACAATACATGCCTTCCCCAATGTCCATCACCCAGCCACCCCATCCCCTCACCTCCTTCCCTCCAGCAACCCTCAGTTTGTTACCTGAAATTAGTGACCTGAAACACTCATCTGAAAAACTCTTTTATGGTTTTCTCCCTCTGGTTTCATCTTGTTTCATTTTTTTCCTCTCTTCCCCTATGTTTGCCTTCTTTTTTATGTTCCACATATCAGTGAGATCACATGATAATTGTCTTTCTCTGATTGACTTATTTCACTTAGCATAATACCTTCTAGTTCCACCCATGTTGTTGCAAATGACAAGATTTCATTTACTTCATGGCTGTGTATTGTGTATATATACTACATCTTCTTTATTCATTCGTCTGTTGATGGACATCCAGGCTCTTTCCATAGTTTAGCTACTGTGGACATTGCTACTATAAACATAGGGGTGCAGGTGCCCCTTCAGATCACTACATTTATGTCTTTAGGGTAAATGCCCAGTAGTGCAATTGCTAGGTTGTAGGGAAGCTCTATTTTCAACTTTTTGAAGAGCCTCCATACTGTTTTCCAGAGTATCTACACCAGCTTGCATTCCCACCAACAGTGTGGGAGGGTTCCTCTTTCTCCATTCATTCTTCAGTAGGATGCTCTCTAACCTCAAATTGTTTGAGTCCCTTCCAAATTTCCTGTTGTGATTAAGTTCACGTTTCAAAGCATTGTGGTCTGAAAATATGCAGGGAATAATCCTAATCTTTTGATATCAGTTGAGACCTGATTTGTGACCCAGTATGTGATCTATTCTGGAGAAAGTTCTATGTTCACTCAAGAAGAATGTGTATTCTGTTGCTTTAGGATGGAATGCTCTGTCTACATCTGTGAAGTGCATCTGGTCCAATGTGTCATTCAAAGCCCTTGTTTCCTTGTTGATCTTCTGCTTAGATGATATGTCCATTGCTGTGAGTGCGGTTGAAGTTCCCTACTATTATTATATTATTATCTATGTGTTTCTTTGATTTGGTTATTAATTAGTTGATATAATTGGCTTCTTCCAAATTAGGAGAATATTTAGGATTGTTAGATCTTTTTTGTGGGTAGATCCTTTAAGTATGATATAGTGTTCCTCTTCACCCCTTACCCAGTCTTTGGTTTAAAATCTAAATTGTCTGATATGAGGATTGCTACCCCAGCTTTCTTTTGAGGTCCATTAGCGTGAGAAATTATTTTTCCAACCCTTCACTTCCAGTCTGGAGGTTACTTCAGGCCTAAAGTGAGTCTCTTGTAGACAGCATATGGATGGCTCTTGCTTTTTTTTTTTTTTTTAATCCAATCTGATATCCCATGTCTTTTGACTGGGGTATTTAGCCCATTTACATTCAGAGTCACTATTGAAAGATATGAATTTAGTGATTGTATTACCTGTAAAGTCCCTGTTTCTGTAAATTGTCTGTTACTTTGTGGTTTATGTTATTCTTTGGCTCTCTCCTCACTTACAGGGTATCTCCTTTATATTTCTTGCAGGGCTGGTTTGGTGGTCACATATTCTTTCAGTTTCTGTTTATCCTGGAAGCTCTTTATTTCTCCTTCCATTCTGAATGATATCCTTGCTGGATAAAGTATTCTTGGCTGCATGTTTTTCTCATTAAGTACCCTGAATATATCATGCCAGCCCTTTCTGGCCTACCATGTCTCTGTGGATAGGTCTGATGCAAGTCTAATGTTCCTACTTCTGTAGGTTAGGAATCTCTTTTCTTGAGCTTCTTTCAGTATTTTTTCTTTGTCTCTGAAATTTGCAAGCTTCACTATTATATGTCAGAGTGATCTATTTTTTATTGATTTGGGGAGAGGTCCTTTCTACCTCTTGGACACGAATGCCTGTTTCCTTCCCCAGATTAGGAAAGTTCTAAGCTGTGACTTGGGCAAATACACCTTCTGCTGCCCTCCCCCCCATCCGCCTCCATCTTCACCCTCAGTGATTCCAATAATTCTGATGTTGATACATTTTGTAGCATCACTGATTTCTGGAGTACTGGGTGTGGTGCATAAACAATGAATTTTAGAACATTGGAAAAAATAAAATTGAATTTTAAAAAAAGCCTCTTTTCATGCCTGTTAGTTGTTTTTCTCTCTTTACCTCAGCTTCCTTCCTTTCCATCAATTTTTCTTCTATGTCACTGACTCTCTCTTTTGCCTCATTGACCCTAGCTGTTTGATCATCCAATTTAGAATGCATTTCAGTTAGAAAATTTTTAATTTTGGGCTCATTAAATCTCCTTTCTGCACTAAGAGATTCTTTAGTGTCTTTTGCCCTTTTTTCTAGTCCAACTAGTAACTTTATAATTGTTATCTTGAATTCCAGGTCTGACATTTTACTTATATCCATATCAATTAGATCTGTGGCAGAGAGTTGATAAGAAACTAGTTGAAAAGGGAAAAAAGAAATGAAAAATCTTTTTTAAAAAATTTATTTATTTGTCAGAGAGAGAGGGAGAGAGAGCGAGTGAGCACAGGCAGACAGTGTGGCAGGCAGAGGCAGAGGGAGAAGCAGGAGAAGCAGGCATCCCAGAAATGAAAACTCTTAAACTGAAAGATAAATGAATCATGAGAAAAAGACCTCAAATTCTTTTTTTTCATGTTGATGCTTTTTAAAAAAAATTTTAATTTCTTTTCAGCGTAACAGTATTCATTATTTTTGCACCACACCCAGTGCTCCATGCAATATGTGCCCTCCCTAATACCCACCACGAGGCTCCCCTAACCTCACACCCCCCGCCCCTTCAAAACCCTCAGGTTGTTTTTCAGAGTCCATAGTCTCTCATGGTTCACCTCCCCTCCCAATTTCCCTCAACTCCCTTCTCCTCTCCATCTCCCCATGTCCTCCATGTTATTTGTTATGCTCCACAAAAGACCTCAAATTCTATATACTATTTTACCCTGACACTGGATTTTTAAAGTCTCGTGGGGTCTGTAAACTTGCTCTGCCCCTCTTCTTCCAGTTGGTCTTCTGGTGAGGGGGAGCCTGCTGTGCTGCTTCCTAGGTATCTTTCCTGGGTGGAGTAGCCCCGCCCCTTGCCAGGTGTCTAGCCTCAGTGTAAGCTAATCCTTTGTGTGTCATTTGTGTGTCATTTGTTCCTTTAAGGCTTTCTGTGCCTCTTTAGAGGATCAAAACAAAAATGGCCCTCCTTATTACAAGGAGGGCACGTGATGTGATGAGCAATGGGTTAATATGCAACTAATGAATCGTCGAACACTACATCAAAAACTGCTGATGTACTATATGTTAACTGAGCATAATTTTAAAAAATATGTATCCATACATAAATCCTACCCCATCCACAAATGGAAGGGGAGGAGAGACAGTATGTCCCACATTTCTCTCATTTTACTGCCTCATGTTTTGTTTTGTTGCTTCTCTTCTAACTCAAGTTTTCTTTGGCATTTATTTTTTCCTAATTCTACCTGTATGAAAATAGTGGTGCCTAGAATGAAACTGACCCTTGCTCTAGGACCTATGTGCCTGCTCAAGGGAAAGGGGTGGGGAAGAGAAGAAGATTATTCGAGAGACGATTGGGCTTTTTCCTTTGCACCTCTTGAAAAGCCTCAAGCTCCATGACAGAAGAGACATGTTCAAATTTAGCCATTCAAAATATTAAAATATTCTATTATTAAATGTATGTACTATATGGTTTTGCTCACTTAAACTAAGGAAAGAAATGCTTTGAGAACTCAAGTAAAAACACATTATATAAATGTAGTCAATACAATAGCATAAGAAAATTTTACTAATAAAATGTTCTAAGAAAAACAGAAAAAAAAAACAAAAAAAACAAAACAAAAATGGCTGCATCTGTTCTCCAGCCCTAGAACCGAAAGACGCAGTTCCTTCTCCTTAGTAAACTCTTTGGGATCAAGGGTCTTTACTTTTGTGTGTGCCAAACTCTGCAGACTCTGGTGGTGCATGCCCACAGCAGTCCTCCAGGGGGAAGTTGTAGGGTCCTGTGTTAATGCTCTCTGTAGGGCCGTGGAGCTGAGAGCAGTGGCTGGATCCTGTGTGCACCCATTCTGCCCCTCCCAGGGGATGGTGAATGGTATCTGTGTTTCCAGTCCTCTGCAGGGTCCACAGGCAAGAGAGGGGCCACCCAATTGGCCCGGCTTGCAGTTTATGGCAAATTGAGCTGAGATCCCCCTCCTGGGCTCACTGACCAGAACAAGTTTCCTCTCTCCACTGCTTTGGAACTTGACCAGCTTAGGAGTCCCTGTTAATTCTGTGACTCTGGGGATCCTGAGACCACATTGTCCTACCTAGAAATCTTCTCATTTAATCCCCTAAGCACCATTCAGACAGGGATGTCTCTCACTGGAGCAGATTTCTAAGGATTCTGATTTTGCCCTCTGGAGCTATATCACTTTCTGGTAGCCAGCTTACAAAGGCTCCCTCCCCACTCCATTTATCTTCTGGTATCTTTCCTCAGATTCACTTCTCTGTATCTCCTACCTTGCAAAAAGTGGTCACTTTTATACTTTTGGGGTTTCAGATACTCTCTTCCAACATCTGAGGTTGAATTCATGGGTGTTCAGAATGATTTGATAGTTACCTAGCTAAATTCAAGAGACCGATGAAATGAGGTCCCTTAATCTTCCACCGTCTTGCCTCCTCCCTTGCGCTATCTGATTTCATTTTTATTTTTTTTATAAACTTCTCTTTACCAATTTCAAAATGAAGTCTTTTTGACCTCAGGATAACTTTGGGATATTTAAGAGGGTCCCTGGAACATCTCAAAATATTTTTTGCTCTCCTTATAAAAGAGACATACTAAACTAATTATGCTAGTATGACATGTTGAATTACAAGGGAAGCATTCTCAAATAAGAAGATATGTTAAACTCTTTTTGGGTTATACTCGTATGGATCTATGTTATTAAGGTAAGTGTTCCAGAAATTGTATGGAATTCCTAGAAATCAATGTCTTGGTAATATGTTATCTGTCATAATTCTAATTATGGTCTTAAGAAGTATGTCAAAGAAAAAGTGAAATTTCCTTGTCAATTGCACTGTAATGAACCCTCATCAGATCTTTAATATTCCAGCTTTTAAGCTTTTAAGTCTTTTGACATTTATAGACAGTTACTGCTTTACACTAGTGGTTTTGCAGAAGTAGTTTCTCTTCAAAGAGATTTATGGAAAGGACCTTTTCTGGTAACTTTCCAGGTACAAGTTTCGGATAACTTTAAGGTGATATCACTGAACTGGGGAACTCTCCAGGTACAAGTTTCGGATAACTTTGTGGTGATATCACTGAACTGGGGAAGAATTTTCTGAACACTAATGGAGTAAAACTGATGGATTCATGGAATTTCTAACAGAAGATTAAACATTAATCAAGAATTGATTACATAGTACTAGAAGAACTCATGAGGATTATTATAAATATATGATTTTTTTAAAACATTGCAGGATTTTCTGTTTCTCCATCCCCAGATTTAAGGAGTCATTTTTTAAAAAAGATTTTATTTATTTATTTCACAGAGAGAGATCACAAGTAGGCAGAGAGAGAAAGAGAGGAGGAGGAAGCAGGCTCCCTGCTGAGCAGAGAGCCCAATGTGGGACTAGATCCCAGGACTCTGGGATCATGACCTGAGCCGAAGGCAGAGGCTTAACCCACTGAGCCACCCAGGCACCCTTAAGGAGTCATTTTTATCCTTTCTTTTAATCTAATTATAATTTATAGAAATTTAGTAAACAAACTTTTTACTGAAAATAAAATATCTTTTTCTCTCTATCTGATCCTTCTATTCTTCAGAAAATTTTAAGTATTCTTTTTTTAAAGATTATCTATTTATTTATTATTCTGAAAGAGAGTGAGGGGAGGGGTAGAGGTGGAGAGAGAGAGAATCCAAAGCAGACTCTGTGCAGAGCCAGGTGGGGCTCAATCTCGGGACTCTGAGATCATGACCTTAGCCAAAACCAAGAGTTGGATGCTCAACTGACTGAACCACTCGGGTGCTTCTTGAGTATTCTTACTTTACATGACAATATAGGTATTTGTGTAAGCTAAATAAGAATCTGATTTCCTTCTAAGGATTAGAAGGATGAAATTAGGCAAGTGATTGGTTTGGTTTCTTAGCTTAAAAAAAATCTAATCACAAAACCACAGAAAACAACAATGACAAAATCTAATCAAAGATTTCTTATTACCAGAATTAAAAATGAGATGGACCGTAATGGAGACAATAAGTCCTCTTAAATATCATCAAAGCTTTAACTGGTATATCGTATCTGAGATTATGCATAAAATCATTATTCTTCCTGCACTTATGGAAATAATTAAGCCCAGTTTAATGAGACTAGAGTGATTTCATAAATTATTCTTACTGAGATTATTTTTGCTAGAAATTGGGATAATGGTAAAGAGGAAGATTATGTTTCAATAAAAACTGTTTTTTGTCTTTCTGTAAAAAGCAGTAAAATCTATAACAGACCCTCATGGAGATCAGATTCTAGCTAGACCCGTTCTTGTCTTTGTGGTGTTGCTATCTACCTGTAAAATGTAATGGATCCTAACTTCTATTTTCCTTCAATATCTGTGTACAGTTCTCTAAATTAATGCTTCCAATTTGCTCCCACCCTTCTGATTTGGAATCACCAAGATTAGAAACTGCTCTTTTCCCAAAGCCCTGCAAAATTGAGCTGGATAACTTGATAAACTTCATAGAAATCAACACAATGTCTCATGCACAGGAAACATTTGTGTGTGTTGCTGGGTAGGCTACTCAGAACAATCATTTGAACACCCACTGACATCACCAGGAACATTCAAACTACACAAGATGCTTTAAGCTCACATTTAAGAGCCCTATGTCTGCACACCTTCTCAATGCTTTCTGGTCTCAGAATCTGGTTTGTAGTCTGCTCTATCCATTAATTTTTCTTTTGTTCTCATTAAAATGCATCTTATTAAATACCTGAATGTTCACATGGTATAGGTCTAACTTTGGGAGCCCCTCTGCAACAACACCTCATTAAATGAGATACAACTGTTTAACTGAACTGACCTATTCTCAAGAATAGGGGACAACTTCAGTGAGATGGAACAAACTGTAACTTAACTTCTAGACTGCAAAACTTCTGAAATTAAAAAAAAGGTGAATGAATGAACATTAGCAAAATATCTATGGCAAAAGTCATTAGACTAAGGTGATCATAATGACTTGGTAGCCTGTATAAGAAAGATTATGAATGAAAAGGGAGAGATCACAACTAACACCAAGGAAGTAGAAACAATCATCAGAAGCTATTATCAACAGTTATATTCCAATAAGTTAAGCAACCTAAATGAAATGGATGCATTCCTGAAAAAATGTAAACTCCCAAAATTGAACCAGGAAGAAAGTGACAACCTGAATAGACCAATATCTAGTAACGAGATTGAAGCAGTGATCAAAAACCTCCCAAAAAACAAGAGCGCAGGACCTGACGGATTCCCTGGGGAATTCTACCAAACTTTCAAAGAAGAAATAACACCTATTCTCCAGAAGCTGTTTCAAAAAATTGAAGCAGAAGGAAAACTTCCAGACTCTTTTTAGGAAGCCAGCATTACCCTGATCCCCAAACCAGGCAAAGACCACACCAAAAAGGAGAATTTCAGACCAATATCACTGATGAATATGGATGCTAAGATTCTCAACAAGATCCTAGCAAACAGGATCCAACAGCACATTAAAAAGATCATC
>PISX010019387.1:19484-38368 GCA_004024625.1 Mellivora capensis | reverse complement strand
ACAGTGGAGAGCATCCAGGTACAAATGATTCAAAGCAGCAGGAAATGCAGTGCTTGGTGGTCCAGGTGAGCCC
The DNA here is from genome assembly GCA_004024625.1 of Mellivora capensis. Lineage (NCBI taxonomy): Eukaryota > Metazoa > Chordata > Mammalia > Carnivora > Mustelidae > Mellivora > Mellivora capensis. The sequence goes on along the minus strand of PISX010019387.1, from coordinate 38,295 downwards.
TCGAATCAGAGCTGGAGTTGACAGTCCTGAAAGCCATTTCCCCAGAAGGCAGCACTGAACCCATGAGAATGGACAAGCTCTCTGCAGAGAGCAGAGAGAGAAAGAGAAAGGTCAAAGACAATCTTAGAGAACACCCCCCTTCCCATTTTGACTGGACAAATAAGTTAAAAAGCTCCCTACCCTCTTACCTTACTTGAGGCTAACAGTGAGGTACATATTGAGGACAGGTGAGAGAAAGGACGAGTGGCATTTTAGAGGACACAGGAATAAATATGGGCTTTCCTCCTTGAGTTGCATATTATCAGATCCATCTGTCTGTGCCTCTCCTTCACTTACGTTATTGTTCACTGATGAGATGGCATCCCCATTGTCTCCAGAATACAAATAACAAAATAAGGCCCTGGTTTTCTTTTCCTTCAGAGAGTGGGGGGTTGAGATGTGGAAGCCACAGAAATAAATCAGCCCCTCGATGTGGATGTTTGCATGTTTCCTTCTCCCTGGACAATTCCATTCCAGAGAAAATAACAGTAAGTCCTGCTTTCTTCTTGATCTGGTTTTCTAACTCAGCACTGTCATGGTCAAAATGGGTGACCTTGACGTGGTCGACTATGGTCACAATCTCAGAAGGGTTCCCCTGCATCTCTTCTCAGCCTAAAATTCATAGAACTAAAAATTATCTCATCTCCCATCCCCCACTGTGTGTGTGTGTGTGTGTGTGTGTGTGTGTGTGTGTGTGTGTTTTAAACATGAAGAACCATTAAAATGGCTTGCCCAAGGTCGTTAGTGCCAGGATGGATTAAGCAATATTTCTCAAACCAGAGTATTGTATGAGCCCCTTTTAAATAAAAAAAGGATATTTTATGAGTCCTGGAGGAATATATTGCTTATCCCTTCAGGTAACCCAAGACTCCAGGTTAAGAGTCCAAAGTCTAGTTCAAAGTGACTGGTGATGGAGGCTTGTCTCCTGAAGAGCCTGGCTGAGATGTGTGGCACGTTCCTCTCCCAATGGCACGTGCCCTGAGCTGCAGTTGGCTTGCCGCCCTTCATGAGCCACTCCCATCCTGGGCTCCCGGCAGGTTCTATAAAAAGGTATTTCCTGAAGTACTTTTGCCTCCAGGAATCTTCACAGACCTCATGCCATAGCCTGCTCACTCTTTCTCCTTTGACCCTGGTGCTATATCTTTCTCTGCCTCTGGTTGTAAGGGTCTCTGTGGCTTTTTGGCTTTCCAGGCCACTCCACTAGGATTTGGCTCTTATTCAGTTCCCCTCATCTCTCACCTCCGCACTCATGCAGAAGGTGATGGCTGGGTACCACGATATGGCTCATGGAGAGAAAAAGTCAGTGGCCCAGTAGGAAGAGGGCAAAACCTTGGGCAGCTCTGAATGGCTTGAGGATAGAAAAGTCTACGGGGTCAAAGAGAGTGTGTGGGGACTGGATCCATAACATTTAGGAACTAGAGGCACATAGGAAGTCCTAGACCTACCCCCTTATTTTGCAAATAAAAAAGAAACCTAGGCCCTGAAACCTAAAGAGGCTTGCCTCATCCCACATGGTTTGGGAGGCAGTGCAGGTAGCAGTTAAGAGCAGTGGATTTGAACTCAGGCAGATCTGGTCCTCAGTCCCAACCTCACATCTGGGACTAGTTGTGGAATCTTGAACAACTCACCTAACTTTTCTCGATTCCTTTTACCACATCAAGACAGTCCTACCTCATAACGTGGTGACAGTTGAGTGAAGTAGTGGATAGGAAGTGCTTACCACACTGTCCAGCACTTAAAAAGAACTCAATAAACATTGGCCGCAAATAGCAACAAACGTAATTAGAGACCCAGGCCTCCTGAAGACCTTATCTAGGGTGTTGTAACGTCTCACCCAGAGGAGACAAAGCCGATTCACAGACTAATGTACGGTTGAGGCTGGTGAAAAATATGTTGGCCAAGAAGATGAAGAACTTGCTCAGAAAGTTATGAATCCTAGGCAGTTAGAAGTGTTGGCCGCAGAGCCAAAGAAGGGTCCTGCTGCCCTGGATGGAGCAGGGAGTGTGGGTGATACTTGGGACTCAGTGCACAGAATGAGATGTGTGGCTAATAGGGACAGCTGACACGGACACAATCAATGTGCCATGGGATGAAGAAGCAGCAAGTCCTGCCTCCTTTACTCAGTCCCTTACTTTCCTGAAAATTCTGTTTTAACTTAATCACAGAGAGGGTCCATGAATTGGCTAGCCCTCTCTGTTGCCTCCAGGCTCTGCAAATGAGAAGAGATACAATCAGTGATCAGCAGGCTTGATTTCAGAGGTACTGGTCACCCCTCAAGTGGAGGACTGAATCTAAGAGGGACCTCATGTTTACTCAAGGCAGATCTGAGGACAGGCTGGGAATATCTCACTCATAGCCTCAGAGATTCTCATTCTACCTCAAATCCTAAGGAGTCTCAGTACAAAGGGATTGTGGGTGGGAGGAATGGAGAATGGAGTGGTGTGGAAAAGGGAGTTCATGGGGTCAGAGTTTCTAGGGAACACTGGGGAGAACATGGGATGGCAGATTTGGTGGCATGACACCTTCATTCCTTCGGTCTTTTCTGTAGAAGATCCCCCACCCTTCCCTGAATTGCATCCTGGGGAACAGTAGGGGTTGACTTGTCCCAAGGTCATGCTCATCAGAGGTGGGTGGAGAAATGTCACTCCGGGCCTGTTGGCTCTGCAATTATTCAAATGCTTTGCTTAGAATACAATCACAGCTCCCAGCTCTGATTATTGGCATCATCAACATCATCTATTAATGGGTCTCGAAGTCCTCTGGGTACAGGCCATTGTACAAGATACTAAATAGTGCCAAATACGGATTCAGAAAATGAAAGATGGAAAAGAGCAGAAAGTGGACCCGGACCAGGGCTCATTCTGAGAAGCAAGCTCTAAATCAGCCTAAAGGCGTTGATGTGAGCTAATCTTAAAGGGCCAGGGCTCCTAAATTCAAGAAGAGCATTCATTATTCCAGGGTCTTCCTTATCATTCCCGTCTTCATTATTTTCAGTTGCCTATTTTAGCCAGAAGTATTTAAACTTCTATTAGATTTCCTTTTATCCTTTCTGTTAAATAAACTTTCCCTTTATCACCTATCGGCCTCTTCCAATGTCACTGTCTGCAGGGGGAGAAGTAGCAGAAATCTACCAGAACGAAATAAATAAGAAAAGGAGGAGTTGCCTCCTAACCGGCCAGACCTCGCTGTGTTTGCCCGGTGGGCACCTTGCCACCTGGCGTTTCTACTCGATGGTACCTTAGGAACTCAGCTCCAAGTGAGGAGACACACTTTGCTGAGAAAGCCCATCACCCTGGCAGGAAACAGGGCCCATCCACTGCAGAGCTGCAAACATCTGTTCTGCCTCTTTTTGTGCATGTGCTTTTAAGCTGATGGTGGGAGACAGCCTGCCAGAAACGTCTGAGTCTCCACCAAAGACATATTGCAGGTTAGAAGGCAGACGGCTGCCTTTGTCTCAAAAACCTGTTCATCAGAGTTTCCAAAAGGAACAGATATGAAAGGTTCAAATGAACCCTCTGGTTTCTCCATCTAACCAGGTCTGAAGCTCTGCCTCTCATTAATCTTTAATGAACAACAAAGAAAATGTGTCGCTGGCTAATTATTGTGTAGGGTGGCAGATGCTGCACGAGGAAGCATCCCCCGAGTCACATCACTTAAAGGGACACTGTCAAGAAGGAAGGCTTACTTCAGAACGGGTTCCCTGACCTGTAACATGATCTATTTCTTGTTAAATTGGAATTTGGCTTCTCTCTCTCTCTATCTCTCTCTCTCGACATTCTTACCATTGTCTCTATCAGGGGGATTCGAGCTCTAAGAGCCTGGAGCAATTGGGTGACGGAAACCCAAGTTTGTCACCCACGCAGGGAATTCTCACCCCTGCTCATGGGAACAAGATGCAGGGACTTGTGTGCTGCTTCGGTTCCTGTCCTGATGCCTACCTGGAATGTCTTTCCCTGGCCTCCACTTCAAATTCTTCTTTCCCCACTTACTTTGAATTTTTCTCAGCACTTAAGCAGTCTCAACCCATGAATTACTGAATATAATTTGCCTTCAGGCAGGAACTATGTCCCATCCTCCATGTCCAGGACCCACCTCTTGCCTGTGTAGACTACGCTCCGTAAGTCTTGGTCGAATTCGGTGAACTTGCTTCTATTTGACTTAAGCTTATTTGTTTCTTATTCTGGATGACCTCTTTAGTCCTCACAACTGCAGATTCCTTGAGGGTAGGATTCTTGTCTTGCTCCTCCTTTACCTTACTGCTAGAACACTTGCTGTGGATTTATGGAAGAAGGATTTATGTATGGATTACATATGGATCTACGTGCTCGATGGCCATGTTGATTGTTGTTTAAAGTCCATTTTTTATACCAACCCAGCAAGTGCTATAAAATGTCCTGTTGGAATAGATTGTTATATGCTCTCTCTATACGATGAAACTAGGCTCTTCTGAGTGGACTTCCTTTTATAGCCGATTTTATTTTTAGATTTAAAATGCAAAGATCTCAATGCTGTATTTTTAGGATTCTGTTTACTTGAGGAGTCAAACTTTTTTTTTTTAATTTAAAATATTAATCCTAATCAAATTCTAAACAAGCTGCTGAAGAAGTGGTTTGCAGGGTTTCCAAGAAGCCAACACAGGTCCTGGAAGACACCTTCTTCAAAAGAGTTGTGTGTTGCGGAGGATAAAGGGATGTGAAAGACACCGATTCTCTTAATTTAAGCCATGCTTTTGAGAGTGTTTCCGAACACTTGAATCCAAAGAGGCATAGTGAGTGAGCCTTGTCCATCGGGAAGTGCTCTCCAACAAAAACAGTAAAGGCTCCTGCCTTGACCTTTGGCTCTGGGATGCTTTTGCTGCATACCTGAGATGGTTGGTGGAAGGAGAAGCTAACATTTGCTCAGCCCTCCCGCATGCCTGCCAAGCTATGTGTTCATTATCTCATTTCATAGGAGGCCTGGTCTTCTGATGATTCCAAGCTTGGTAGGAGAGCTAACACCACAGGTAACAGACTCTAAATTCTGAAAACCAAGTCAGTTAAAATTGGCTACGGGAAATGTCATGGCCCTGCACTCAGGCTCAAAGCTACCCACTTCTTTGAGCCACAACTTATAGGATCTGGCAGCTTCTGGGGAAAGGAAAAAGGGTAACCTGGGGTAGAGGGGATTCTAGTCAATCACAGATTAGCCTGAAGCTATGGGGTGCTGCAGCCCCTTCCCCCCCGCCCTGCCCTGAGAAGACAATGCTCCAAGAGACCGAAGGCACCGAGTCCAATCCCAGGGAGGTTTGACACCAGCATTCCCTGCATTGGCCAAACTAGAGCAAGGTACCACCATTGTCCTAGTATCCAAGAGCTGAAAGAGCTTCAGGGCTCATCTAGCTGTATTTTTGTTGACAAATTTTAAAGGAATAAACTTAAAATAAGTCCTGAGAGGATAATGACCACATAGTGAAGAACTTCGGAAACCAAAATGATAGAAACCTGTTATCATACATATTTTCAAAGCACTCTCCTAGTCATTCCACCATTTAACCCTTCCAGCAATCCCATGAAGGAGGCGTTAAAACCAAGGAACCATGAACAGAGAGGTGGAGTGACTTGCCAAAGCCTCCAAGTCAGTGAAGAAGCTAGGTCCTGAGCCTGGATCTTGGGACTCTCACTCCAGTGCTCCTCGACAGTGCCGTGCCCCCTCTCCAGGTCAGCTCCCTGGCCCTGACCCCTCCCTGGGCAACTGCTGCCTGCCTGGTCTGGCCCAGGGCAGTGACAAGGAAGGCAAGGGCCATCGACACCTCTGGCTTCCAGCAGCACTTAAGCTGGGGTCCACCAGGGAATGGCTCTGCCAGGTTTTCACTCAACACCCCTCTGCCAAGCCTGCCTTCGCTGCCATCACCGATCTCTTGCGAAGCAAGGGCTGTAAAACACAAGCAAACGCAAGCCTACAGTTTCCTGCCAGCCCGTCCCTGGGAACTGCCTCTGCTCCCAGAAACAATACCCTGGTTATCATTCATTATTTCTACTTCTTAGTATTAAAACCCTTTTAATATGGCAATGGAGACCATTGGGGGGTTTTAAATTTCATGTCAGACCAGGATTTATGGGCCAGTTCTGAAATTTTACCTCTGGGCTCAATAATTGCAATTCTCTCTTAATCGCTCTCTTAGACACCTCTGTTAAAAGACTGCAATTATTTCCACACAGTGGCCCCTGGGATTTGGCCGATCTGAATACTCAACTTGTGTCACCTCCCTTTAGGAGGCCTGCACGTGAGACGTTAGCCATGGCTCCTGGGTGAAGACACCAGGTCTAACAAGCAGTCCCACCAAAGAGCTTGGGGTTCATAGGAAAGACATCTCCCCACACAGGGAGTGGAGGCTGGGAACCACATGGCCATCCACCCCTGCCCTCCCAGTCCCCGGGAGGAAGCCAGAGATGGATGCATTAGGATGTGAATGTTTGCCATGCTTGTAGCCAAAGCAGTACAATCCTGAGAACAAAAAAAATGCAGAGTGGGAGCCCTTCCATGGAAAAGAGCATAAAGCAGTGTGATTCAGGGCATCACTGGAAGGATCAAGGAGGGGAGAGATTCTTCAGCTGAGCCCCAGAGATCCCTGTGATGCTTTGGAGAAAGTGAAAGAAGACGCTATTGGAGGGGTTATGCAGCATTGGAAAGTGAACCCCACCTACCCCCACCCCCACCAAGGAGAGAATGAGGACACTGGAGCAGCAACATCCCACCAGGGCAGCTAAGTCCCCGAGAGAGAAGAGCTGGGGTCGCAGCAAGCTCTTACCTTATTCCGAAGACCCAGCAGGACAGGGTGTAGTGAGGGAGACTACAACAGGATGCTGGGGTGAGAGTAGCTAAAGGAGCCACCTCCAAGATGTCATTTAGTGTTTTACTATCTGGTGACGGCAGTTCGTATGGGAGAAATGTGTAAACTCTGTATCCAGAGTCATCCGTTGCTGAAAGGAGATTTACTTATGGACCAAAAACATCTGCTTCAGTTAGGAGATGGGGGCTGGGTGGGGGCCAGAGCTCAGGCTGAGAAAGGTGGAATTCACCAAAGAGATTTGGCCTCATACACTGAAATTCTGAGTCCTGTCATCCTATAGAGGCACCCAAGAGGGAATGAGACTCCCCGACCTAGGCAAGGAGATGCCCTCAGGTCCTCTGTCGGCAACCCTTGCCAGGCAACATAGGGATCGTCTGTACTGGGAGGCATGTTAAGTCAAGTTAAGTGACTTGATATTAAAAGATTCAGGGATATCTAAAAAAAAAAAAAAAATTTCAGGGATATCTGATTTAATTCAATATGGGCTCCAGCCACAGGCCCACCCCCAGGCATACGCCCATAAACATACACAGGGCCAAGTCATGGATGTGGACAAAAGAGCCCCAGTTACCTTCACTCAGTTCAGTAGAACACTACCAGGATTTGGCACCAGATGCTGACCCCAAGGATCCTTGTGTCTATGCTCTTTTCCTAGCTAAAAAACTGGGTTCCATTTCCTTCTTTTTCCCATGCCTTGGTTTTCTCATCTATCAAATGGGAAGAGTCATGTGTTATCCCTGTACTACAAGAACTGACATTTATTTTCACTCCATGAAAATGCCTGAGAAGGAGGAAACTCCCAACTCAGATTTGTCCCAACCTCCACTCTGCCCCCGCCCCATACACATGCCTCCCATCCCCTGCCAGCGGATGGCTCTAGAAACAGGAGGACATCATCAATCAGGCTCCACATGTACCAACACCAAGCAGACAACATGGCGGCCAGTCTCCACACTATGAGACCCTTCCTGCTTCCAGTAGTCTTCAGGGGATAGATAGGAAAGCACCAGCCTTAGAATCACAAGACCAAGCTCTACCACTTCTTAACTAGTCCTCTGAGCAAGACTTGTAACTCTTCATTCCACTCCACCTGGGCTGTGTGACTAAGAAGATAAGAGAGCCTGTGTGCTTTTGCCCCGGGTGACAAGGAGAGGGTATGTGCAGGGACATGAAGCCCCTCAGATAGGAGTCATTGAGCTCAAGCTGATGTCCCATGGCCATCCCAAGGAGCACTAGCGTCATGAACCTGAATATTCTGGAAGGAAAGTCCATCTTCCCGCTGAGTCCATCTCAGGTTCAAAATCTGATACATGTGGTAAATGCTGTGGTCTGCCATCATAGACCCTCAAGAAACTACCGCATCTCAGCCTTCTCGGGATACTCCTTGGCTCTGAAACTATGGGATCTTTGAGTGCCTGAGGCCATCCTCCCCTAGTTCTTAAAGCAGCCCGATTGCATCCTGCTTCTGTGGGAAGTTGAGGCAACAGAGACAGTCATAGGCTTAGAGTCTGACAGGCCTGGGTTTGAATCTCAGCTCTATTACTTACGAAGTCGAGAGTGAAATAGTTCACCTGCTGGGGTCTCAGTTTCTTCATCCATACAGTGGGCCAACAGTATCTTCCCCTCACAGCTTTGAAAAGGATCAGATGAAAGAGCTATGACAAAGTCCTTCACAGTGTCTGGCATACATAGCATTAGTGCCCAAGTAGTGGTAGGCATTATGATACTTATATTCATCTAATAGCAGTATAACAATTATTACCATCATTGCGTGGATGACACCACTGGCAGTTTTCCAAAGCCAGAGACGCTAGCCAACCACCGATTCCGCCCACATCTTTCAGGATCTACCCATCGCAGCACAGGCCACACCCTCCCTGTTCTGCGAGCACGAAGAGCCAGAGGCGAGTGTCTACCACCTGCTTGGTGCAGAGGCCATCAGCCCCTTGAATCAGAGGATCATAGCTGTTTTGAATGATATCTCTGAACCTGTCTAGAGCTGTTGGCAGAGCCAACCAACAGAGCTCCCATGAGCCAGGAGCTCCTGAGCTAGACTTTATTTCCCAGCCTTTGTCACAGTCCATTCCCACAATCCTCTGTCCTTTGAGGATGCCATACACTGGAGAGGAAAAGAGGGCTTCTGCTGTCCCTGTTGGTTCCATGAGAAACATGCCAAACAATGGGATAGATAGACTCCAGTCTCCATGATCTATGAGTACAAGGCCTGAGCAAAGAGATGGGTTTTACAACCTCATCTCTAGGAGTCAGTTTTTATTGACTCTTTGGAGGTTTCTGCTTGGTTTCCTTTTAACAAAACTGCATTGCAGGCTTACCAGTGGCTACGGTGACATTTGTAATACAGTGGAAATGCAGGCAGCTCTAAGATACTTTGCATATATCTCTTGGGAGGCAGGTAAAGGAAGATGGGCTATTCCTGTCTTGTAGGTGACTGTTCCCCAAGCTCCTATTGATTAAATATATTACTGAAGGGCTGAACCAGCCAAAAAAATAGCCTGCTCTTTCCAGAAAATTGCAGCTTCCAGTATATAGGGTCAGGGACAGTGTCAAAAGATTCTGAGTGTCCCGAGCTTTCTGACTGTGAATATTTGAAGTCTGAGATGAATCAGGAGAGGGGAGAAAAGTTTGGCACCAACCCCAGCCCAGAACTTTCTGGCTCCCCCATGTGCCTCTCTTTCTAGTGCAGGCTCAGCATGTCTTAAAAGTTCCAGGTCACAATTTTGAGCTGACCCTTTGATGTCATGTGGAAAATTGGTGTTGGCAGTGTCAGCCCAGAAATTGACTCCCAGGTGGGCACAGCATTGGCACAATCTCATGGCCTCTCAAGTCATTCTGGCTGCTGGGTTCCAGAGAGTTCCCCCATGGCTGACATGGTAGAAGCCCAAAGTCCAAATTCCATTGCTTTCCTTGAGCATGGCTTAAAGGTATGAGTGTTACCCAGGCAAATCTAATGAGCCCATGATTCCTGGGTTATTAGCAAGTACTTCCCAGTATCATTCATACAGTGGGTCTCCCTGAAGACAAAGGTGATACTATTCACCTGGAAGGCAGAAATAAGTGTGTAGGAAAACTTCCTACATTCTTTCTGGCCTCAAGGAAAAGGGGGCTTCTTTGTGAGGAATGAGTTGTTTTTTCAGTAGACCGGGTTGCCCGTCCATAGGCTACTCATCACATAAGAAGATAACCATTCATATGTAGCTGGTAAACATATTTTAAAGTTTGTTCCTTCACTTAGTTGGGATGGTTTTGAGCTATACCTATATTCATTTTCTACAGTGATCATAACAAAGGACCACAAATTGGAGGACTTAAACAACAGAACTTGATTGTTCACAGTGTGGAAGCTAGGCGTTTGAGCTCAGGGTATCAGCAGCTTGGTTGTTTCTGAGGGCTGTGAGGAAGAATCTGTTCCGTGCCTCTCCTAGCTTCTGGTGGCTTGTGGCCATCTTTCAAACTCCTTGGCTTGTAGACATGTCACCCAATCTTTGCCTTCCTCTTCTCATGGCCCTCTCCCTGTATGTTCCTGTCTCTATGTCCAACTTTCCCCTTATTACAAGGACACAGTCATATTGGATTAGGGCCCACCCTAATAATCTCATTTTAACTTGATCTCTTCTGTAAAGACCCTGTTTCCAAATAAGGTCACATTCTGAGACATTGGGCATTTGGATTTTAACATATCTTTTGGGGGGAGATACAATCAATACATAACACCACCCTTTCTGTCATCCCTTCTTGGACCAGAGTGGAGCAGTCAATAATAACAGATGTCACATCCTTTAAGAAGCTCTTCTAAAAACCTATTGGGCAGAGGTAGGCATGTGTCACCCTTGTTCCCCTATACCAGTCACCCAGTTCAACCTGGGAGTCAGATGAGTAAGGGATACCAAGTTGAGTCTTGACAGTGAAGAACAGCTCAGCAGAGAAAAAGCAGAAAAGGTATTTGGGGTATAAGGGACACCCTGAGCACAGGTACAGGGCAGGGAAGAACCCTGGCCTGCTCTGGGAAGCACAGGCAAGTCCTGAGGGCATTGGGGAACATGGTCATGATTCAGTTTTAAAGAGATGATTCAGGACACAAGGTATAGAATGGAACTCTCCTCTGTCCATGGAGGGGAGGTACATAGTTCAGGCTTTCTCTGTCCTGTGAAAAGAAGGCACATGGTGATTTCCAAGATTCATGCCAGTCTTCCATCTTTTGACCTCACAACAACATCATCATCCACAATACTTGCCACCATACAGTATGGCCCCTTTAGCAGGGCCAGGCTCCCTGTGCACCAAGGAGCTTAGAACATGGTCTGTCAGTGCTTCCGGCAATTACTTCTGCATCTGTGGATGGCTGGATGGCCACCCAGCAAAGGGCTGGGGCTGGTACAGCATGTGGAATGGGGGAATCATCTCCCATGATTCCCATGACAAGTCTGGCTATCCTGACCCCACCTGTCTGGGCCCCTCCAGCTTTTTCCAGCTGACCGCTATCCCAGCCCAAGAATTTGCTTACAAGGGATGCCTGGGTGGATCAGTTGGTTAAGTGGCTGCCTTTGGCTCAGGTCATGATCCCAGCATCCTGGGATCGAGTCCCGCATCGGGCTCCTTGCTCAGTGGGGAGCCTGCTTCTCCCTCTGCCTCTGCCTGCCACTCTGTCTGCCTGTGCTTGCTCACTCTCTCTCTCCCTCTCTCTCTGACAAATAAATAAATTAAAAAAAAAAAAAAGAATTTGCTTACAAGACTGCAGTTTATGGTCAACTCTTCCCCACCATATGGAGTTTCCCCACAGGGTGGCTTGACTTGGCCAGAGATTCATGACTCAAATGGAGCCTCTGAACTTGGGCGTCAGCATGGTGGGGGCACAGGGTAAATGCCCTAACCGTAGCCCCACTCAGGAATGAGAGCTCGAGCAAGAGGCAGACTGTGCCAAAGGAAGAATCCTACAGAAACAGCCATATTCCAGGTTTCAGTGTTACCTTTATCCTTTCCCCAGGGGAGGATGTATTATAGGAAAACAAAAACAAAAGGACTACCTGCATTGAGTTGGCTTGGGAGAAAAAGAGGTGGTATTTGGAAAGAACAGATGGTAGCAAAAAGTTATTGGAAGGAGCAGAGTTAGGAAACCAGATTCCAGATTCCTACTGTCTGCAGGTGGGTGCAGAAGGAGTTTGAAAGGCAAAATGATCACCTGGGGCTCTAACCTGAGAAAATCCGTGGCCCACCCTGCCAGAGAGATTGTCTGACGAGCCTATGGAATGGGGAACCCCATTGGGATCCCCTCTGGTGCTCACTTCTGTAATTTTAAATGATTCCTGGAATGTGGCAACAACAAAACCCCCTCTTCTTTCCCATTCCTTGCCCAGAATCCAGCTGAGTCCCTTCCTGATGGGGGATGTTCATCAGATGCTGGAGGAGGTGGTGGCTTGTGTGGGACCTAATCCCAAAATGCAGAGGAACTCAAAGAGGAATTTCAGGACTCTCAAGCTCTCTACTCTTGATTTGGGTTTTTCTCTCCCTTGGTTCTTTGCCTGGTAATCAGTGGGACCTCCTTTAAAAGAAGAAAAAATACCATTGAATCCTCCAGGTATTTTTTTTTTAAATAGAACCAAGAGCAAAGAAGAAGCCCTCTAGACAACAAGCTTGGGACCAATAGTTGCTTGCAAATCAAAAGACATCCTTAAACATTTGTCTTTACTTACGACTTCTAGATACCTGCTCAGTCACTAACCTCTTGATGTAGGGCCAAGGCCTTTGCTTCCAATATGGGCCTGTTGCCTGGAGTCCTGCTTTGTCTTGTCATAAAGTGTTCATGGCACCACAGTGCCACATCCATGATTTTCAGGTTCAGTTTCTCTAAAATGGAAATAATTTTAAAACGCCTGGGAAATAACCTGAAAACTTCTCAATTTTTTTTTCTTTTTTTAGAGAGCACAGGCAGACAGAGTGGCAGGCAGAGGCAGAGGGAGAGGGAGAAGCAGGCTCCCTGCCAAGCAAGGAGCCCGATGTGGGACTCGATCCCAGGACGCTGGGATCATGACCTGAGCCGAAGGCAGCCGCTTAACCAACTGAGCCACCCAGGCGTCCCAAAACGTCTCGATTTTAAACACTTTTTCCCCTGATCTTTTCTGTTGCCCCATATATACCAAATTAAACAGCAGTTATCTTTAGTGATTTATCACTACCCATCTTTACAAAGAAATTCAGATTTTTCTTGCTCATGTTGTGTCAACTGAATGAGCATAGCTGGCATAAACAGGCTTGGGAACAAGCCTAACTGACTCTCTGTAGGCGTCTAACTCAGGCAATGGGAGTAGAAAGTGGAGGAATCCTGGGGCGCCTGGGTGGCTCAGTGGGTTAAAGCCTCTGGTTGTGATCCCAGGGCCCTGGGATCAAGCCCTACATCGGGCTCTCTGCTCAGCGGGGAGCCTGCTTCCCTCTCTCTCTGCCTGCCTCTCTGCCTATCTCTGTCTGTGAAATAAATAAGTGGGATCTTTAAAAAAAAAAAAAAAAGAAAGAAAGAAAGAAAAAGAAAGTGGAGGAGTCCTGAAAGGTAAGCTGGAACGTCCAGGAGGCACAGGGGTTTCCACTGAATGTGCAATGCAGTGATTGGGCTAACCCAGCAAGCGGATTGGTTACATGGTGTCCAGTCAGGAACACTTCTTCGTCCATTATTTTCCTGACAACTGTGGCTATGACCAGTCTCCACTCCTAATGACTCAGGAGCTAGCTCAGTCGAGGTAGACTCCATCTCCCCTTCCTGGCCTGCTATAGAAAATGAAGGAAAGCTTCTCAACCAGGGGCCATGTGGGTGCCTGCCTCCCACAAGCCTGCGTATTCCAACCTGGACTAGAATGATCTGCAGTCTGAAGAGGGGAGAAATAGGGTAGTCTGGGGCAACATTGAAAAGAAGCCAAAATATTTCTTGGATGCATCCTTGGCTGCACACTGTTGTTCTTCAGGGACTAACCACTCTCAACCCACTAAAAAGCCCTTCTAATCATTTACGTTTAGCATAAATGTAAACCTTTGTGCAAGGTAGTGGGAGGTGTGAGAGTTTTGAAATAACGGGTCTCGGGTTCATATCACTTCTTACCATTTACTACATGGGCAAATTGTGTGCCTCTCTGAGCCTCAATTTTCTTGCTTATGAAGTGAGGGTGATACTATTTGTCTTGCGCATTTATTGTGAATATTAAATGAGATAAAGTAAAATAGCTTTATTCATGATCTCCCTTAAGTCCCTTTGGAAAGGCGCAGAACTTAAATAAACACGTGCACAGACCCACCAAGTACTTGGCGCATGCTCCCTGGGATATCTGTGTTTGTGCATTTTGTCTCTTCATCTGCACAGGAGGGAATGAAAGAGGCCTTGAAAATCCTGGTATTCTGGGGTAGGAGGCTCACCCCAAATTTCCCAAATCTCACCACACGGTCAGTTTCCTATTCCACTTTCTTCTAAGGTCTCTCCCTGAAAGGTCATCTGCCACCCTGGGTTTGGGAGAGAAGAGAAACACGAACACAAGGGGTGTCAGCTGAGTGCCCCCCATGTCTTAATTCATGCCGTCTTCCCAGCACCTCTGGAAGGTTCTATTATTATCCCCACTTCTTAATGACAGAACACTGGCACGGACACGCTAGGTGAGGTATCTGGTCAAAGGTCACAGCCAAAAAGAGACAGAATAGAAATTATAAAACGGAAATCTGGCTCCAGAGTTTGTGGTCTTAATATGTTTCCTCGAAAGGAGGAAAAAGGGAAGGAAGGAGGGAGGGAGGGAGGGAGGGAGGAAAATTAGAAGAAGCTAAAGAGAGGTCAGGAAAAGGAGCCTATTCATTTTTTCTTTGCTCAAAAGCTTGATGGAAGAATTAGGAGAAACAAGTTTGGGAACATTTTCTTAGCCCCCGCTCCAGGAAAGCCAGGCAAACTTCCAGAACCCTGTCCCCTGTACAGCACGTCTGATATAAACCAAAACCGCCTTCCAGCTGCCAATGCTAAGTTCTCAACCAAGTTCACCTGTAGCCACAGAGGGCACCCCCTTTGCTCTAGCAGAGACACAAGCCATTCTCAGCCTCCAGGCAGCTCTTTGCCACCGTGGGCCAGTGGGAGCCACATTCCAGAATCAACCTGAAACCTCATTTCTACCCAGATCTGATCCTCCCCAGGGCACATCCATCTAACTCTGGGGAAACTGTTAAGGGCAAGGGAATAAGAAAGCCAACGGTGCCTGGATAAAAGACCCCATGCCCCATACCAAGTATTACTATTATTATTACAGAAAATTAGTAAGCAACAAAGAACTTCCACTAAAATTTACATTGATCTGGCATTTTTTCCCCTGCTGTCTCCCACTAAAAATGCTCTAAATGCAGGCTGATTTAATGGAAATGATAAAAAATAGTGCTGAATGGTTTATATTTGCTGCAGAATTACAATAAGGTATATTTTAAGGAAAATTTGAAAGGTAATGTCTGGTTGTTGGTTTTTTTTTTCCTTTAGGATAAGATGAGGGAGAAAAGTGCAATTGGCTTTTTTTTCCCCCTGTATTGATCTAGACGAACTCCCACAGGCTCAGTTTCTGTTTCTTAAGAATATTCACACCTTCACACGCACACCTGGATACTCGTCAAGAGAGTCTTAGCAAAGACATGTGAAGGAATGTCAGCAACAAGGCCTGAGCCTCGACAATGCTACACTCACTAATGATAGTCATGGCACTGAGTTCTACCAGATAGGGACACGCTGGTTGTTTAATTTATGTGGCTCCCATCATCCTCTGCTTAACCCAGGGGTTTGGCTGTCTTGGCAAGGGGCCTAATCACCATCTGGATGAATTTGCTTTCATGACCACTACAGAACATGCAGATGACCACATCTTTTAGCTTCTGGCCCACAGCCGTATTCACCAGGGCCAACAGTGAGAACAAAGCCTCAGGAAGACCCAGTTTCCAACCTCAAGAAGCTTAAAAGGGCAGTTTCAGATAATGTACCTAAAGACTAATGGAGTCGTGCTAAGCTGAGTTTAAACCTCAGCTGGGAGGACACCTGGGTGGCTCAGTTGGTTAGGCAGCTGACTCTTGGATTTGGCTCAGGTTGTGATCTCCTGGTTGGGAGATAGAGCCCTGCATGGGGCTCCCTCTTCAGTGGGGAGTCTGATTCCCCTCTCCCTCTTCCTCTGTCCCTCCCTCCACTCATGAACTCTCTCTCTCTCTCTCTCTCAAATAAGTAAATATACCTTTACAACTCAGCTCAAAGCAGAGTATGCTGGAGGCCTTCAATAATAGTAACTGCTATTGTTGCTCTCATTGATATACACAATGACTTGGTGTAAGGTTGACCTACCTTGTAGAGGACATTCCCACATCAGATAGGACCTCTTCTAGTTGAGCACCCAGATCCCTCCATGTCTCAATTACTTCAATTCTCTGAGTCCCTTCTTGGGTTCTTGGGTACTTGAGTAAGAGCTAATTTGATGGCTGCTTCCCATGGCCCTGCCCCTTTACAGAATGGACCTGTGGGCAAATGGGGAGCCAAGAGCTATGGGATGAACCAACCTACAAATAGCCCTCAACCTCCAAACTTTCCCAGTCCTTAGATTCCTCCTTACAGGGAAGGCATCATTATTAACCTGAATGGACAATAGCTAATGAATAATGAATTGACAGGAACTTTCAGATGAACTCAGCTCCACTAAAATACAACTTTTATCTAAGAATGTCATAATCTTGTCTGATTTAACAGAAATGTGTTCATGTATTTGTTCTCTTGTTCAACAAATATGGCGTCTAGAGACACAATGATGAATGCCCTACTACTCTTAACTTTATGGAGGAGCGTGAAAGACCTAGGGGACCTCCTTCCTATAGGGACCAATGGAAACCATTGACTCCAGGCAGCCTAGACCTCCTGTTCTCAGAACACACAGTCTATATGGCCTCTTCTCATGTGCTCACACCAACCTCTCTTTCTGCATTGCCCTTTTCCCAGTACCTGCCCTCCCTTCATAACCCATCCTCAAGTTACACCTCTCGTGATCACCCAACCTGGCACATCACTTTGCCCTCTAAGCTTTAAATGTACATAATGCCTATGCCACTCACTTAGCTTTTCTATACTGCCATTCACTATAAATGTTGGTATTTACTTACTCTTTCTCACTAGTCTGTGAGCTCCAAGAATGCCAAGCTAAATCCTAAACCCTTAGGATCCCCAGAGCATTTAATACTTTATTTAGTGTGCAACAAAACACCAAAAAATACCTGAGAAATGGAATTCAATTCAACAAGTTCTAACCAACATCTAGACACAAGGCATCTTTCCACATGCCCCACGAAGACAGAAAGGTAAATAAGAGGCTTTTACTCTAAAGTGAGATCAGTACCCCTGGAGAGCTGTGCACAAAATGTTGACCTCCTGCTATATTCACTAATATGTTTTGTTGTATGGGTATGTCAACACGGTTTCTTTGGGCTGTGCTTAACACATGAAGATCTGTTTAAAAACGGAGACTTTTTTTCTGGCTTAAATAAATAGGGTATCTGCTATTAATAAATTACAAATGCTTTTCTCCCTTTCTTTTTCCTACGTTCCTTTCCCTCTTGAATCTTGTGAGTGGAGATGCTGATGGTTTCATGGACCAGTGCCATTCCATAAAGAAAGCTGTGGTCTTCTGTAGAAATAGCTTCCTCTATTGAGATTCCCAAAAGGATGTTCCTTTGCATAACTCCTTCTGACAAATCCTCACAACAGTCTAGTGAGCTAGACATTATGATTTCCATCTTAAAACTAAAGAAACTGGGGGTGCCTGGGTGGCTCAGTGGGCTGGGCCTCTGCCTTCAGCTCGGGTCATGATCTCAGGTTCCTGGAATCGAGTCCTGCATTGGGCTCTCTGCTCGGCGGAGAGCCCACTTCCCCTCTCTCTCTGCCTGCCTCTCTGTCTATTTATGATTTCTCTCTGTGTGTCAAATAAATAAACAAAACCTTTAAAAAAAAACAAACAAACTAAGGAAACTGAAGATCGGAAGAGTTAAGTTATTTGCCGAAGTTCTCTTAGCTAAGTTGGTGGTGGAGCTGAGAACTGACTCCAGGCCTCAGGATATTCCAACAACTAAAACCATCTCAGAAAGGCATCCTGTTGAATAGCATGTAGGGTTCCAAGGCTTGCTTGGGGAGCCAGCCCCATGTCAATATCACACCCATTAGAATAGCACACAGCAGCAAAGTAACACACATTCCTCTCTCTTATCAACTGCCCTCCATAGTCTTCATGGGCCATCAAAAATTTCCCCTTCCCCCTGGACTTTAAATAACTCTGTGCCTTCATCTCTATGAGTCATGGATGCTGACCCTTCAGTCTCATCAGCAGCTTGCTTCACATCAGATGTGCTGATGATTTCCTTTAAACATGTACAAACTAACCTGGGATGGAGTGGGCGGAGACCTGGAGATGCTTGTGACCGACCATGTCAGAGCTTCTGAAGATTTTCTGGTTTGTGTGTGCATTTTCTGATGATGTATTTTACTATCTGGCCTGCCTGTGTATCCTTAAAACCCAAACTGGTGATTCTTCTAATGCAAAGTAGACATCTCCCTTTTTGTTTTCAGGATTCCAGTGATATGGAGTGGTGACTGAATATACAGACTGAACCATAGGTTGCCTTATCTCTTGTCCTTGTAGTCTGGGTGCAATAATATACTTGACTTTACCCCAAAGATTCAGATGTAGTGAAAAGAAGGGCCGTCTGTACCCCAATGTTTATAGCAGCAATGGCCACGGTCGCCAAACTGTGGAAAGAACCAAGATGCCCTTCCACGGATGAATGGATAAGGAAGATGTGGTCCATATACACTATGGAGTATTATGCCTCCATCAGAAAGGATGAATACCCAACTTTTGTAGCAACATGGACGGGACTGGAAGAGATTATGCTGAGTGAAAT
>PISX010019387.1:0-19384 GCA_004024625.1 Mellivora capensis | reverse complement strand
TGTTTATAGCAGCAATGGCCACAGTCGCCAAACTGTGGAAAGAACCAACATGCTCTTCCACGGATGAATGGATAAGGAAGATGTGGTCCATATACACTATGGAGTATTATGCCTCCATCAGAAAGGATGAATACCCAACTTTTGTAGCAACATGGACGGGACTGGAAGAGATTATGCTGAGTGAAATAAGTCAAGCAGAGAAAGTCAATTATCATATGGTTTCACTTATTTGCGGAGCATAACAAATAACACGGAGGACATGGGGAGATGGAGAGGAGAAGGGCGTTGAGGGAAATTGGAAGGGCAGGTGAACCATGAGAGACTATGGACTCTGAAAAACAACCTGAGGGGTTTTGAAGGGGCGGGGGGGTGGGAGGTTAGGGGAGCCTGGTGGTGGGTTTTAGGGAGGGCACATATTGCATGGAGCACTGGGTGTGGTGCAAAAACAATGAATACTGTTACGCTGAAAAGAAATAAAAATAAATAAATTAATAAAAAAAATATACTTGACTTTGACCTTTGGTATTCAGGTCACCAAAGGTGTGACCTTGGGCAAGTTGCTCTGTTTCTCTGAAGGGATGGAACTTAGTCTCTTTATAGATATAAATCTGTAACTCTTTGACTTATCATTTCTTCCACGTTCTGTAAAACATTATTTGTGCATTACAGCTTTCAGGGCTTTCAGAAAGTGTTTTGTCACTAGGCCTCCTACAAATTGCTAGAGAAGTATAAGTACCAGATCAGTAAGGGACCCTGGAGAACGTTTGATTCAATTCTTGCATTTTGTTAATGAAGAAACTAAAACCCAAGGAGGTACAGGAACTTACCCTAACCTGTGCAGATACAAAACCAGAACCCAGGACTCAGCTCCCAACTGAGTGGCCTTTCTATCTATTATTTCCAGTCTCCAGTTCAGAAATAGACCTTGATATTCACAAAACAAACAACCCTCCTGACTTTTTTTTTTTTTTTGCATGGTTCTAATTTATTCAGTATGAGGTAGCCACTCAGCAAAAATGTATGGTCCAGTTTTGTTTTGTTTTTTCCTCAGCAAATTCACACAAATTTGGAGACACTTTCTCTGGTTAAGAATACATGGATCATAAAACATGCAAAATTTCAGGCATTTAGAGTAAAGTGCCTTATTCAAAGTCATCAGATACTTGAGGGACAGAGCCAAAACTGGAAGTGGAGAACCCTAGAGAGACAACTGGAAAATAATGGATGGTGACAGGCTGACCATACAGTCTTTGGCTTCCCAGAATCCAGATGGACTCCCCACACTGTCACGTTGATCGATTGGCGCACCAGGCCTAAGACAGCCACAAATCCCCAGTCCATGGACACAGCCGCCCGTTGGTCTCTAGGAGGATCTAGGTCAGAACATAACCCTCCCTCCCGCAAACACAAGTAGAGTTGCCGCAGCCAAAGAGGGAAACAGAACCCGGATACGGGAGTTTCATGATTGCCGGGATATGAGCAGAGAAAATGGAGTCAGACAGAAAAGAGACTTGCATTTGCTTTTCCTGGGGTTTCTGCTGTCTCTTAAACAAAGCTGACCCTAGGTACAAGCTTGCCCTTTTCTTGTCCCAACTTCCCTGGTCATAAAATACATGTTTGGCAACTGCTTTGAAAGTTACTAAAGCTGCAGCCGTAAACTATGGGAGGCCAGAGAATTTCAGACAAAAGTTATTGCATCAGTAACTCAGAAACTAATTCCTAAAACTCTTGACACATTTATCCAGAGGGCTAGTGCCAATATAGAAATGGAAATCATTGTCAAGGGCCACAGTGTACCTGGAATTAAAATCCATCATTCCTTGCAGCAGAGAGCTACGATTTTTGGCAGACTGAATAGTCAGTCGTTTCTCCACCATCTTTCCTCAAAAATAGGGTTCTTTATTTTTTTAGAAGGACAAGAAAAATTCTGCTCTCTTTGTTTTCTTAAGAACCCCACGTTTACATTTTCTTTTCATATATTTATTTCTTTGACAGCTCCACATTTAAACGAAAGGCCTCCTTTTGCTTATTCAAGTGCACTGGTTTTATTTTGGATAGAAATCCTGCTGGGTACCGTAACAGGGAACAAACTTTACAACAGCAATAATCCCTTCTACGGCGTCTATTGTGGAAAAACTTAATACACTTGTATTAAATGGCTGAGGCATTGGCTCCGGTGATCTGAATTAACTACAGAAGAGCATAGTTAGAGAACAAAACTACCTCCTTCGCTCAGCAGATTCCCACTGTGTGCCCCGCAACGTGGCAGGACTGGAGACTCCAAACGGGCGCCCCACTGAAAGACCACAGACTGCCTTAGGCAATGCCTTCATCACCAAAAGGCAGCAGAGACGGGAAAGATGAGATGAGATCCAGTGTTAACAAGCAGATGGAGAAACGGGCCCTCTGAGGCACTGTTGAAGGACTGACAGTATGCTCAGACTTTCCAGTGTGCACGCACTTGAACTTGGGCTCTACAAATTTGTCCTAAGGCAGTATTTACAGAAGTGCACAAGGCTAGCCTCAGTGTGATCGTGAAGAGGAAAAATCAGAAGCAGTACACAAATCATTAAAATTGCAATCATTGAACTCATCACAGAGTCTATATTTCTCATCTCCTGACATACCACTGAGTGGCAAAGTCCAGTCACATTGAGCATGCGGGAGACGGTCTCGTTTGCATAAAAGTATAAATAAAAGGCTACACTGGGGTGTTGACTATGGTTATCTCTAGATAATGACCTTCTGGGTGACTTTTAGTTTCCTTTGTCAACTTTACTGAATGGTTGGATCTTTAATATTTTTTATGTTGAGCATCACTTTATATCTTGCAGGGAATGGGTGCTTAAATGTTTGTTTGTTTGTTTGTTTGTTTTAACAGAAAGTGAATCTTCCCTAAATTCCTTTGCACTTGTAATGGCCAGCCTACTGCAGGCCTTACATCGTGGTAGGACACTATGAAACATTGTGAGGGGATTATGGGTGTATACATATATCAGACCTCATCGAATCATACCCTTTAATTCACCAAACTATGCATTTTTAGGACATGCAATTGATTGTATGTCAATCATACCTCAATAAAACTGTTTTTTAAAGGAAAAGATATGAAGCAGTCCAGGTCATTTCCATTCACCACACAAAATGTCAACATAACTATATATGTTTTAAAAAACCTGAATCAATGGCGGAAAGTAAATTTGATGTTTCAATCAGTGACAGGAGGTTATTCTAAGAGGTTAATAGCATGAGTGAGGTGTAAAAAATGTTCATTCAGCTTATTCTCTGCTCTCCAGCAGTGTCCGTATCCTTGATCATAGATGGCTATGGAGCTCACCATTCGACCTCCTTCTATCTTCTTCTCTTTGCACCTTTTTGCAGAGTTCATACCAATCTTAGGTACCTTTTACCCCAAAATACATGCTTCGGTGCACTTTAATTTTCCTAAAGTAAATACATAGCCCTTGCTCGCTTCCTGTAAGTGACCACAGAGCAAACTCAACGGTTATGAGACTTTGGGATCAGAATAAATTCTAAAAGCCAAAATTCTTTCCACAGATAACTACAGGTACACCGATACATGTTTTTGAAGAGTATCCCTTCACTCTGCCAGCAGATATTCTTTTTTTCTTTTTTAAGACTTTATTTATTTGAGAGAGAGAGAGAGAATAAGAGAGAGCAGGATGTTAGATGTTAGAGGGAGAAGCAGACTCCCTGCAGAGCTGGGAGCCCAATGCGGGTCTCAATCCTGGAACTCCGGGACCCTGACCTGAGCCGAAGGCAGTCACTTAACCAACTGAGTCACCCTGGTGCCCTGCTAGCAGATTCTTAAGTACATAGCTTCTCTTCCTGTAAAATTAACTACTAAAGCAGTCTGAAGGTCTGCAGTTGCCTAAAGGAATATAGAAAGAAATACCAGTAGCTACAGTGGGTTTGAGGAGTGGGTCTCTGGGTTACCTGGACAAGAAGGAAACATTTGTGTGTTGCTGTCAGAGTCGTCATTCTCAGAACCTCTTAGGGTTGCATCTGGCGGTGTCCACAAAGAGTGTGGGCCCAGAAATCACTATAGAATCTCTGTGCAAGTTAGGTCTGCCTCTCATCACTGTTTCTCTCTGCTCTTCCCCTCTGTTTTCCAATGTGACCAGATGGACAGTGCTTCAGGGGAGAATTGGACGCCCAGAGAATCCCTTCCGAGTGGCCCTGGAATACATCTCGAGTGGAAACCGAAGCTTGTCTGCAGTGGACTTCTTTGCCCTGAAGAACTGCAGTGAAGGTATCTGAATCTGGCTTTCTCCTCCCCTCCTTGGGAGCTTGCTGTCTTATGTCCATAACCTGCCAGCACAATTAGCTGGGTATGTGCTTGCTGATCTAGTAAAGTATACAGGGCCATGGGACTGGTTCTGTGCATAGCCAAGTGCTCCACAGCCCAGCTGATCAACTTTCAATTATACCTACTTACTTAATTTATACCTACTTACTTATACCTACTTACTTAAAACATCATTTTATACCTACTTACTTAAAACGTCATCAAACAGAATATAGTCTTTGTTAGAGAACCTATCAACTTACCTTCTCTGGCTGCCAGATGCTTTCAGCTATGTTGTTTTGGTTTGGGTTGGGTTGGGTTGGGTTGGGTTTTTTATTGTGAAAATTTCAAATGTATGCAAATAAATAGAACAGTGCAGTGAGTGCCCCATATACCCTCAACCCAGTTTCAACGATTACCAACATTCTACCATTTTTCTTTCACTTGTATCTCTACCCACTCCTTACCCCACCAACATGATGGTGATCGTTTTACTTCTTTTCCCTGAGGCAAAGTTTATGTCTAGATATTTTTAATGACTTGATTCCTGCTACTATTAAGGGGTGACTTGAGAAATGGTTATACATGAAATCTTCTGTTTATTTTGTAAATACCATTAGGGCACGATCTGCTCTGTCACTGAATTCCTTTTGCGTAAGTCTCATGTTCAAGATTCGTTACCAAGAAAAAGCAGCTGTCTCCTGAAGAATAATTTGTTGGTTTTTTTTTCTTTTTTGCATTTGTTGACAGGAAACTCTGAACTGAATGCAATACTCAATCACAGTAATTATATCTGTATAGGTTTTTGATAAGCTTATTCCTCCTCCCTCTAAAGAGTTTTTGACCTTCCACTCTTGTTTTCAAGATCACCTATGTATCTTTCATTAGACAATGCCTCAAGTATGATTGGTAAACAGGAGGAAATCAATCATCCATAGATACACAAGGTTGACCTTTGCTTGATTGTCCAGAAGACCTAGGGTCATAACATGAAACATCCTGTATTGTTTCCCACATGTGGAAGGTATAGGAGATGGGCTTGAATTATACAGATCTTCGGAAAGAAGTTCTTTTCATTATTGCTCCTCTTCTGGCCCTGCCTCTGCCCAGAGGTTCAGAGGGAAGGGAGCTCTCTTCCATGTGCCGTGGAATCTGTGGTCTGAGAGGACCAAGAGTGAAGTATGGAGAGGAAGGAAGCCTATGGTTCTCCTAAATCAAAATTCTCAGTTTAGACTGTTCATGAACAACCATGAAGGCTCATAACACACAGAAATCTGTTGCATGTAGAGGCCCAGCTTTGAATCTTGGGCCTCTTAGAGGTCTATACAAAGGCGACTCCCCCAGGATATTACTAACTACCCAGTTTCCTATACTGTTGTGCTTCTTCACTCATTGCTAGTCTTGCAAGAACTTTCACAAGGTGTTTTGTTTTTTTTTTCCATTTAAGGGAAACGGGTTTACGTGTGAGAAAAAAGAAAAATCATCATAATGTGATAGATTGAACTTCAGTTCTAGTTGAAAAGGTGGTTAACCTGTGATATGAGGCAATGTATAAGAAGCATGTGGTTTGGGAGAAAGCCAGGAGCTCGTACAAATGTTTTCATGTCCACAAAGTTGTGGATTTGTGGATGGCTCTGGACATCATCAATCCTTGCTGATGTCAAGAGTCTGCGTACCGTCCCAAAAGGGCCATCTGTTGAAATGGAGCCAGTTAACGGGAATGTGACAGGGAGAAGGTATCCATTCCCAAAATTGGCCTAATCTCATTTGAGCAATGTTAGGAGAAGGGAATAAGAGACTACAAAACCCCAGATATCAGGCCCAGCCCATCCTCCTGCAAAAATTCGTCATACTTCTGAGTCAAGGCTCTCAACCAGTTAAGCACATTTTTCCTCCCTTCCCCCTACAACTTCCTTTCACCTACAGAATTCTTCCTCTGAATCTTATGTTGCATTTACAGGGAGTTTATTGCAGAGTTTCAAAGACCTGTTTCTTGTCTGCCTCTCTACCCTTATGAAACCAAGAGAGTTGCTATCTCTAACTTTCTCTAGTGATCCAAAAAGTATCTTCTGGCCGGACAGTCTCTTAGAGGGTGGAGAAAAGAAATATGTTTCTAATTCTCTAGAGAAGGTAAATTGGCCAAGAGACCTAGAAAGGTTCTCATGTCCCAACTACCTTCCTTCAGAGGCTCATGTCTAAGAACAGATTGTCTCCATGGAGAAGCAGATGTTCTCTGCACTCCTTCTCTGATTTGGACTCCTGTGGCCACCAATGGGTATGAAGAGATAAGTGTGAATGTGTAAAGCACAGAGCAGAGAAAAACAAAGGGACTCCTGTGTTTCCTGAGAACTTCTAATTCTCCTTCCCATCGTGGAACAATTTCAGGTGCACATCAGTTGGTGTGGACAAGTTGCAAACATAAGAAGCATCCTAAAACTACACTCACATTTTTAAATGGAAAGAGTTATTTCAGAGGTACGCTCAAGGCTTACTTGATGCTGACAAATGTCTGCATTTTCTGATGTATTGCTTTGATCAGGTCATGAAAGGAAAGAGATAAGGAGAGAGGTGTATTATCTTTGAGGGGGTGAACAGGGATGGTAGCATGTTAGCCCATGTCATAAATAGGTCTACAGAATGCCAGGTCTATTTTCTGACAGTAACTTGGTCCCCTCCTGATAAGACACAGGCAGAATATGAAAGGAGACACATCTGTAGAACTCTACAGCTCTTCCTTCACCTACATAAAGAGAGGCACCATTTTAGTTACCCAGAGAAGCCTTACAGGGGATGTTGGGACAATTCTCCCTGCAGAGGAGATGATACTTATCTGTGGGTGTCATCAGGGCAGAGGCCCTGCCTCTTTCCTCTCTGGAACCTGACAGCTATCACAGTGTGTAACGCTTAATAACTGCTCAGTTAAGAAGCAATAAAAGCCAACGTCAACAGAACCCTTACCATGTGCAAAGGGACATGCTGATCCTTCTAAGTGTGTTATTTCATGTGACCTTTAACATAATGCTATAAAGCAGGTTCTGTTGTCCTCATATACAGATGGGGAATCTGAAGTTTCAAAACTTGCCCTGATCATTCAGTTAGGGAAAGATAGAACCAAACTCAATCCCAAGTTAGTCTGACCACCAAGCCGATGTTTCTGTCCACAATGTTCTATCAGCCCATTGAGTGCCTAGAGGCTGGGGTTTTAAATTCATTGCCAGAACCCTTAGAATTATCTTTGACTCATTCTCTTATTCCTATATTCAAATGGCTAAGCCCTGGGCTCCAGACTTGTGGGTGCTTTTCATCCTATCCGTTGCTATCTAGATGCTACTGTTGCTGTCTCTTGAATTTATCCTTCTGACTTCATTTCCTCAGCAACATAATTTTTCCAGGCCTTTGTTATGCATTCGTGGACTCTGACAGTAGCCATCTGGTCTCCCTGATATCACTACCCATCCTTCACACATTGCCACAAATTTTATTTCCGTGTGGCACTTTCATGAGACCTCAGTAACTTCTTATTGCCTCCCACATCAGAAATATGGGGGCTAGACTGGGCCATCTCACTCATTCCTGGGTCCAGTAAAGTGATGGGCTAGACATCACCCAGCCGGCTGGTGGTAGAGCTGAAAGTGACATCAAGGCCATCTTGACTCTGATATTGGTATTTTCACCACTGCTCAGTCCTGCCTGGAAAGCTCCCTGTGTCTCTGCCTGACTTCTAAGCTTTACAATCTGGTCTCAGTACCTGTCCAATGTTATGCCTTCTGTTCTCCCACACCCCTGGCCCTCTAGTCAGAGTGGTACAGTCTACAGAAAACCAGCTTGGTCCCACGCCTTCTGTTTTGAGTGCAGATTCATCATTTAGGATCCAATTTAGGGCCCAATTTAGGGTCCAGAACATCACTCACAGCCATAGAAATTCTTCTCTGAATACTTTGCTCTCTACATCTAAATTTAGTAGTTGTTTTACAATTACTTCCCAGTTAGTCATTTTGCGGCCCTAATTGAGGTTTGGGATCTTGTCTTATATTTCTTTTATTTCCCCAGAGAACAGTTAACACAGTGCTAAACACATAGAAAACACTACTTAAATACTGGTTGACTGATTGTTAGTTAATCAATCAATTGATAAATGCGGATCCTGCTTTTATAGCTTTGGGCTATTACCCTACTCCTGCCAAAAGAAGGTAGCAATAGGTAGAAATTGCTTAGAAGGGGTCTTTCCCTGTTCTTAAAAAAGCCAGTATGTATATTTGGCAGTGATGGGAAGGATATCAGCCCCCAGAGACCCATGCCTGGGCTCCCAGGGAACTCTTCGTCCATTGACAAAGATCTGTCTTTAGCAGACAGTCCAAAATAATAGAGCTGTTCAGGACACTCACCAGGATGCCTCATGTTCAGAGGAGCCAATAGAAAAACACACGTCAAAAAGGGCAGGACTAGCTTCTTGAAAAAGATTTGAAAAACACTACACCTCTGAGAAGCTCATAGCTGGTGGGGAGGGTACCTGAGTGTCTCAGTCAGTTGAGCATCTGACTCTTGATTTCAGCCCAGGTCATGATCTCGGGGTGGTAAGATCAAGCCCCGTGTCAGGCTCCACGCTCAGCAGGGAGTCTGCTTCTCTCCTTCTCCCTCTCCCTCTCTCTCTGCTGCACTCCCTGCTCATGCGTGCTTGCTCTCTTTCTAATAAATAAACAAATAAAAATAAATCTTTAAAAAAAAAGAATATGCATTCTTGCAAACACCCATCTCATACCTTCTGTGTGCCAAGTCCTGTTCTATACTTGTTGCATATATTAACTCATTTCATCCTTACAACAGTGCTATGAGGTATGTGTTATAATTATCAGCACATCAATGGGGAAATGAAGGCACAGGGACTTAAGTAATTTATCCCAAGTCTCACAGCTGATATTAGAGCAGAGGTCATCTGCTCCAGCATCCATACTCTTGCTGCCGCGTGTTACTGCTACCTGCTGGAAAGCATCTCTTCTGCCTCCCTCACCAGTAGAAATTGAATGGACAGACCACTCAATGATTTACCTTAAACTCTGACACACTAAATGACTGACAGGCCCAGTCCCATGTGACTTCTACCTTCATGTCATGATTGTTAAGTTCTCGGTTTTTCTAAGAAGCTAATTCGGAATTTCCCTCTCCCTGCCTCGGTTGGCCAGAGGTAGTTTAAGTGTACCGCTGCCCACTGGCCCATTGGTGGGCCCCTCCACCCCCCATCCATGAACATCAAGGAGCTGAAGATGACACCTGTGTGAGCCTAAATACATTTTCCCGCCGGTCCCCATGGTTTCCATCCTGTTTCATGAACCTACAAGAATCACATCTGAGATTTCCTAGGTCAGAACCACTTTGAGCTCACTAACAGATTTCTCAACAAGAAGCACTCTCGGTTTCTTACTCTACTGAGACGCTTTCATACACATTACCTCCTCTGATCTGCTCAGCAGAGAGGATGTCGTAATCCTCGTGTTCCCCATGAGGGGTTATTTCATTAACTTCGGTCATGTAGGAAGGGGAAGGAATCCACAGCATCAAAAGCAGTCCCACCTCCATGGATTCATTAAAACACATGTCCTGAAAGAGCCGGGGATGTGAAGATATCTTAACCTCTCTGGGCCTAAAATGCTGGCATTTAAACTGGATCTATGGACTTCAAACATTTTTTTAGAGGCTGAATGCTTAATTCAAGTAAAGTCCTGGATAGAAGTCCAGTATATAAAATTAGGCAAGCAGAGCTGCCCAGGGGAAGTGACGGCAGGGGGACCCAGAACCCACTCTTGCTCCACGGCCCTTGATACCCACCGCCCCACCACCACCATGGGGTTTCATAAAATACAGTTTGAGAACTGCTGGACATTCTGATTTTCAACTCTCCTATTAATTCCAGCTTTATGATCATAACATTCTGTGCTTACACAACATGTGATAGCCAAAAATTGTTATATAACTATACCTTCCTTAAGCAATTAGGACTAAGTACAAGGCTGTTACACTTTGGTGATGGCCCATCTACACATAGCAAGTTCTTATCTCACTGGGTCCTAGCTTTGAGATGCTAGATAGAGAGCTAGTATAAACACTTTCAATTAAAAAAAAAATGTGTGGCATGTCCC
Source organism: Mellivora capensis (assembly GCA_004024625.1). Classification (NCBI taxonomy): domain Eukaryota; kingdom Metazoa; phylum Chordata; class Mammalia; order Carnivora; family Mustelidae; genus Mellivora; species Mellivora capensis. The sequence goes on along the minus strand of PISX010019387.1, from coordinate 8,941 downwards.
AGCCTGTCCCCTCTATCTCCTATTCCACCAAAGACAATGATGGCCAGGCAAGAATGCCCTCCTTAGGCCAAGAAGAGGACAAGAGGAAATGAAAGAAGCTGAACAAACAGATTCTCATCTTGGCCAACCACATGGAACCAATCAGCCTCTGGAGTAGACTCCAAAATCCAGCTGGGTAAAATCCAGCCCCTCCTGGGCTCCTGGAAGCCTGGCCCAAGCTGGGCATTTTCTGTTCCAACAGCAAGCAGCACTCCAGCAGGATCTTCAGTCCATGCTTGTAAAACAGAGATTACTGGCGTGCTCTCTTGGGGCTGCCAGCAGAAAACACTCTACGTAGCAGAGTCATCCATCTACCCACCTGTGCATTTGCTCATTCATTCGACAAACATTTACTAAGCACATACTAAACTGAATGCACAGTGACACCAATATAAACTTGTTTCTGTCTTCGGACTGAGTTTTGGTGTAGTGGCCTTAAAATCCCATCCTCCTTCACACAAAACTGCTCCCCAGAGGACATCCCCCAACTGACATTGAATCCACACCAGAGGTATTGAATAAATACTCCATTTGTAGAGATCATCTTCTTCTGAACTGGTTCCCATGTCTTTCTCAGAAATAAGAATGAGCCCTGAGCCAGCCATTGGGGGATTGAAGTCCCCTTTCTACCTTTTATTTACAAGAGTCTCGTCAACTCTTTGGATCAGAAGGGACATGAAAGTTCTCTGTCAGAATTGGCACACTGATTGTTTTATTTAAAACAGGAATAACAATATGTCAGTGGTGGTCCCAACATTGACCTTCATCATGAGGGTCCAGTGAGAAGAGGGCTGTGGAGATGCACTATACATGATGCCCTGAGCTACTGGACCTTTCTAGAGCTCATTTGGCCTGAAGCCTCTAGAAACAGCTTCTCCCTCCCTTCTGCTCAGTTTCTTATGGAGAAAGTGCTATTCACAGAAATAAATCAGCTGTTCTAATGCCTCCTGCAAAATTGTGTGATGCTAACAATAACCAAATGCCATGCTGGTGTTGAGCGCCACAGCCCTGCCAACGTGATGCTGACACCGAGGTGGCCACTGCCCGGGTTAGTCACTTCAGGGGACTGAGTCATCTATGCAGAGGGGGGATCTATTGCTTGGAAGTGAGAGCCAAGGAGCTAGAGCAGCCACAGCCTTGTCCATTCACTGTCATTGTGCCCTCCCTTGAAGGGTGAGACCCATCCTTCTTAACTACCGATTTCTAAAACTTCCCACTCGTAATTTATCCATGGATTGTATGGTTAAAAAGATAAGCATTAAAATTGTGATTTTCCTCTCGCCCTTTCCAAAGACCTCCCGTCTCAAGCTTTGGTTCTAGCTATGCCCCCTATCAAGTGCCCTCCCACTCACATCCCCAATATCTCTCTCCCCACACCTCGCACTTCTTTCAGATCTCATCACAAATACAATCTTCTCCAAGAAGTCTCAGCTCAGAATTATGTCTCCATAGATTTCCGTTTTAGAACCGTCTACTTCTTTCCAGAGTTATTTATGTGTCTTGCTCAATAGATGCTAAATTCCTAGAATCAAAGACTGTGTCTTTTTCTTTTTAATCTCTGTACCCCAATTAGCAACTAACAGTGCTTTTCTTGGGGTAAGCCCTGAATAAATGTTTTCTGGTTACAATGTAGGAGGGAGATTATAGGCTTTGGAATCAGACAGAATGAGTGTGGAGTCCCAGGTCTATGGCTTACCACCCTTCTGAGCTCAGAAGAGTTTTTTAAAATCTTTGAGTTTTGGGTTTTCTCAATAGTAAATGGGGCTAATGACACATAATTATAGGTTTGTTGGGAAATGAAAAACTGATATTATGTGTAGAGCGCCTGGCACAGAGCTCGGCACAATAAATACTACTGCCTTCTCCTTTCCTCGGCCCCTGACTGGGCTGAATGTCCTTATTCTGGAAACAGGATGGAATAATTCATTCCAGCTAGACCGGGGTATGTCTGCAGGTTCGCACCTACCTTTTTCTTTCCGTTTGCACCTTGTCTGAGCCATTGGGCCAAGGTCAAGTTTACCTCCCTTCCAACGGAAACTCTGAAAGCCCAGATCTATTTTCTGATTTCAAAGGCATCTGCTTCTCTTCCCCTCTCCCCCTCCCCCACAATCATGCTTTTATCTCTGGTAAAGTTATTTTTCTCCTTGTGACTGGGTGCCCAGAATCCAATGTGCCATGCAAAGGAGTAAGACTATTTAATCTTGTGGGGATGGGTAGTGGCCAAGAAAAAGTGTAAACATCCAGTGATATGCTTATCACACTGCATCCTTCTGGTAGACCAAGGATGGGGTCAAAAGCAGCAAGGCCCCCAGCTGGTGGAACCAGGAAAGAGTTTTTCTGGCCCCTCCTTTCCCCACCCATGTACAGCTGCTGTTGGCAGAGACTTCCTTACATTGGAATGGCTTATTCATAATCGCTAATAAAGCCAATTAAAAATGCCCCACAAAGTACATAGGAACAATGACTGCTGGGGTGACTGTTTTAAATATTTGACCATTGGAAATTACCCAGAAATGGGGGCAGAGAAAAAAGATTTTTTAAATATAAATAAATAAGGAAACAGTGTGCTGAGGTCATTGTACTCCCGGAAGAAAATTACTTTCAAATTACAACTACATAAAAGAAATAATTGAAAAGATTAATCACACTAAAATAATTGGTCTATTTTACAAGTAATTTGGAGCAATATTCAGTCATTGACATAAATGTCTAGTAGTAAAATAGTAATGAATTTCATTCTCTGACAAATGTATTTATTTTATTAATGGTACTAAATGACGTTGTTACTGCTTATAAATATTTCATAACTTTTTAATTCATTAAAATGTTCAAGGAATTTCCAAAAGTATTTATTAGTTTTAAATCATCCTTGGTATTCAACATGCGATTGCCATTCTGCCTGGGTAATTAAAAAAATTATTGTTTTGGGTAATGGGAGTCTCTTTGAATGTGGAGGATTAAGCCCCAGTTATTAATGAGATCAATGCTCTGGCTGGTGATGAATGAGAGGCTGGGTGAAGCTGTGTTCCCTCCCCAGGTTTTGAAGGCCCCTCTGTAACCATTCCTTAAAATCTGTCCCTGTGAGGAAGAACCAAATAAATAAATTCCAGAGACAAGAGAAATGTCCGTTTAGATGCTGGTTTCAACCCCCTACCTCCCCCACATCCTCTCATTCTTCTCGAAACAGCCAACAGCAGAATCCATCCATTCTGCCCCCAACTCCTCTCTGTTTCGTTCATTCCTTGATAGAGGCCACAAGGAGGGAAATGGGCAAAAGATGCGACAGAAAGAAAAGCAAGGGACACTGCGTCCTGAGCAGTGGACAGGGGATGGGATTTGGATAAGAGGAACGTGGATCTGGATCCGAACTGAGTTGTTTGGGTGCTACGCGTCACACCAACCCTGCAGTGCTAGGTGGTTACTGTGTGGAATGGAGACAGCAGCACCACGCCACGTAAGGATTTAATCCGTGTAAGGATTAAATCTGACAGTGTGCGCACCTTCTGTGACACAGTGCCTGCGACCTAGTGGGAAATCAAACAGGGTTAGTTCCACCCCTCCCTGACTCCAAAGAGCGTATCATAATGATGTTGATCCAATGGCCTTGGCAACTCTTAATTAACCGTGGTACGAATAATTCGTATGAGTCATCAAGAGAAACCAGACCAACAGGGAACTGTACAATTTCAGGGACTTGGTGAAGTCTTAGGGCATCCCCTGGAGGAAGGACAAGATGTTTCCACTCTCAGTGCCCTGCCCCACAGGTCTGAGGTCAGGCTCACTGCCTTGCCTCCCAAGCCCCATCCACATAGGAAATGGCTAAGGGCATTTCACTGTGAGAAAATTGGGAGGGGCCGAGATCCAAAGAGTGAGTTGGGATAAAGGGGCAGGTGTTTCTCACAGCTGGACACTTTTACCTTAAGGATATGAAGTAGTGTTCTGGGCATGGGTAGTCCCACAGAATCAACATAGTACATGTTCCCAAAGCTTCAATTTTACCAAAATATTGGAATAGAGTGGTATTTTAATATTTAAATTAACATGGCTATATATTGGGCTTCAATGCAAACTACACACAAATTTTAAGATAAAACATGAGCTTTAGGACCTTTTCTGCTGGAAATGATCCCCCAGACTCTGGAAGGTGACTTCACCCTTCTCTGCCGTTTGAGGCACATCAGAGGGGATATTTGAAGCACAACTTTAAAGGGACAGAGGGACATGGATTAAGAAAAGGAGGTACAGCTTGACCTGGAGAGCTGGAGCCAAATGGAAGGTCTCTTTTCAGTTGCAAGCCATAGGGCGGCAGGATGGGAAGCCGAATCCCAAGGTGGCACCAGAGACCAGCAGGGAGGCCCTAACCTACCAAATCAGTCAGAGAGGGATTCCATTCCTAAAATTTAAGTACCAGGCCAGAGCCAGACTAACCAAATATTAGGTTTTAAAATCCCTTGTGCATTGGTCTAAAGCTTATTTAATTTCTCCCAAGAAAGAATGGACCTCAGAACTGGCTTTGTTTTGTTTTGTTTTGTTTTGAAGGGGGATAGACAGAAAGGGGCACTAAGTCTCTATCTGAAGAGCTGGGAAACATTTTACTTCCTCTCTCCCCAGACCCCTGGACAAAGCTCCTCAACACTAGGGACTATGGGAACCAAATGGCCAGGTCCTCCAGAGTGGAGGGTGGGAGCTCCCAACGCTAGGGTGGCATGCTTTTTCTTTTTACTCGTGATTATTTTGAAGTCTTTGGATTCTCTGTCTTCAGGTTACACTATGAGCATGGAACTTTAGTTTGCCTTTTTTGGTCGTGATTTGTTTGGGGAGGAAACATGGGGAAACAGTTGCTTGACGGGTGCCTAGAAGGTCCCACCAGTCAAAGTTTGCAAATCACAGGGCAAGTGGTCTCTGCCATCCTTCCTTCCCTCCACTCAACATTCTGGTATTCTATGAGCAGCATTTGGATGGAAGTCTTTTGGCTTTTGTTGCTTTTGCTTCATTTAGCTCTTAGCCAGCATTTTTGTATCTATAAAATGCTTAACAACATTGACTAATTACCCCTCATTAATCATTCATGCAACTGGTAGACCAGGGGTCTTATTTCCTTCAAGAACACAGGTGCAATATCCTGTCTGGTTCCCAAGTCACACACAGGGGGGGTGATGGGGCTATCATGGCAGCACTGGGATCCTCCCAGGCTCACTGGGGGAGTGGGCCAGAAGGTGGGCACAGACTCTGTGAGGCTGCAACCTCTTTTCTGCTCTGATGAACAGGAAGGATGAGCCACATTGCTGGCCAATGGCAGCTGAGAAGCAATAAGCCTTAATTAGAAGCTTCTTCCTGGAAATTCACATGGACATAATAACTTTCTTGTCTTAAAAGGCCCAGAGAGCTTAAATGCCTCAACTTTCTTTTGTTTTTATAAACCAATCCTTTCCATCATTCGTGAAATGTAAGTATAATCAAAATATTGGAACTGATGAGCTTCCCCATGCTATAGGGATAGACACCCTGAGTCTAGGGGCAGAGGCAGCCTGTCTGTAGGTTTATGGCTCAGAAACACGGGTGAAGGAGCTGTCACAGCTGGGAACAGCAGTGGAACAGACCCTTGGAGAGGGTCTCGTTGGTCTCTGGGAGGGCTAAGCTTGGAGAAGCTCCCTGCACTCTGCTCCTAGAGGTCAAGGAGAACCTGGGAGTAGCCCAAAGCCTCTTCCTGTGGACTTGGGCTTGTGAGTATGTAAAGCTGAGGTGACAGAATTATAAGGTGACAGAAAGGAGAAGAAGACAATGAGAGGTGTTCTCTGTTTTCCTTCCCATACCATCTCAGGACTGATCATCTTTCTTGTCTGTGCGCAAATACAAACCCTAGTTTGCTGCATTCCGCACTCTGTCGCACATATCCCATGCACTTGCATGCATACCAATGCTAGAGGGCTGCCCACCCTCCGCCATCCTTCCCCTGGCACGGCCCTTCCCCCTTCCTTTCTTCCCATTCCTCTCCTGTGCCTATTTGTAACGCCAAAGCGTCTACTGGAAGCAGAGTCATAGCATTTGCTTGTGCTGCGTGATAACCAATATGAGGCCGAAACATCATCCCCTATCTTGTCATTTGTTTGGGCATCTTGTGGACAGGCCGTTCCTACATCTCCTCGCCCTCAGTTTCCCTTCCTTCTGTCTCTCCCAGACTCTGAATGCCTTTGTTTTTTCGCTTGTCTGGTAATTCATTTTCACTTCTCAACGTTCTTCCTCTCTTTCTGTGAGGGGGAAAAAACTGAGCCATGGAGTCAGCCATCTGATTGCTGGGGCACCTCAGAAACCAGTGAAGCCTGCTCTGCTTGTACTCCAGGCATGCGGACCGCAGCTGAAATGCCCAGACTGGCTGCTCAGGGCCCAGATCTGGGGTGTGCACACAGGGAATCTTCCTTCCTTTTCTTCCTTATTCTAAGCACAGATTTTCTCCTCTCCTTGTTTTTCTCTTCTCCTACTCTGCCTCCTTTCCCTTCATATACCGGGCATCCTTCCATGAGGAAGGCCCTACTCCACACCCATACACATGGGGACTCAGGCACATACATGCATATAAACAGTGAGAAGTTTTGTGGGGCATTTGGACACGGTGATCCTAAAGAAGGCCTCAGGGGCAAGACCACAGTCTTTAGTTGAGAGTGAGGGTCTTCCTGATGTCAATCACATGGCAAAGGCAAGGATCTAGATAGGTAAGAGGGTCTAGCATTTTCCTCTAGGGGGTCAGGAAATTAAACTGGGGTGAGTTCTTGGGTAATGGGAGCTGAGGCTGCAGTCACAACAAGACACCAGAAGCTAGGAAGGAGAGTCTTGGGTAAACCCTTTCTCTTCTCTTCAGGGGTCAGCAAAGCGCAGAGTCTAAGCTCATGGTGTGCACTGGAGATTTTTTTCCCCTTGTTTTTCCCAGTCTTTAGTACATTTAGAACATTCCAGCTTACTTTGGTTGTATTGCAAGAGTTTTGTCTGGGCTTCGGCCAGTGTTTTAAAGGCTTTAAATATCACAGTTGTGATCCATAGGATTCTCCAAGGAAATAAGAGGGAGGAAAGAAGGGAAGAAAAGAGAGAGGTAGAAAAGACCATGAGGTCTAGACACTCCACCCACCATAAAACTCTCGTCTTGTACCAAAGTAGGAGGTGCTGAACTGGCATTAAGGAAGGTGGAAACTTCCTACCTATTGACCTGGTATCTGTCCTAGCACACAAGCTGGGCTTTCCATTTCCCCACCACCTAGGAACTGGACTCCCTGCTTCCAGAACCAAGGCTGGAAAGTTTATTAAATAACCCAAACTGCTTGGGATTTTTAAAAAATCATATTTGCATTTCCATGTTATTATATTATCTGGTTCAATGTCATCAGAAGCCATACTAACATATGAGGCAGCACCTTCTCTCATCATTGGTTGTTGCTTTTCAGAGATAAAAAATAGAAAGGAATCACAGGCACCCATTTGATGGGTTCTTTTGTCAGATGTAAGACTCCTCCCAACACCCGCCTACCCCAGCCCTTGGTTCCAGCCACAGACAACCAACCTCATTAGGTGTGGTATGAGGGGTAGACCAGTGCGCTGTCCACAGATCTCCAGCTAGTGCCTGGGTCCAATGGCTAGACTGGACCAACCAAGTACCGCAGCTTGTCTGACCTCTGCTTCTGTTATTTTCCCCTCCTGCTAACTTGTGTGCTTTCCACCTCATCTCTGCATTCCTAGTGCTTGGCTTAAAGCCTGACACATGATAGGGGCTCTGTGAGTTTTTATAAAGTGTTGAATGAGTGAATGTATAAATGAGTCAAGAGGGAGCAGTGTGAGAAAGTGTCTATGAATGCAAAGCAGAGTGGAAAATTGAGATCAGCAGCAAGCAATTGTAAACAAGGCAAATATGTCAATATTTCAAATGGTTTCAGTTATCCACTTAACCATCGTAGGTGGGCATTCTATTTTGTAAGTATAGGCAAAGACAAACAGCCACTTACATCCCAGATTCTCCCCTGCCTAAATACTAGTACTAGTACTAATACTAGTAATGATTGCAAGAGTAGGACCTCTGGTATACACCGACTAGCAACTTGTTCCCTAGGTCCTGAACACTGCTAGGATGACCCAGATTGGTAATGACTGACATACTTACCCCCACATGATTTGCTTGAGGTAAGCCTTTGCCCCTGCTCCAAAGTCATTACAACAGAATCAAACAGCAAAGGTATGTGTATTTGCTGTATTCTATGAACTCTTTTGCCTTCGGGGGCTTCCATTAACTATACCAGTCTTCACTTTTAAAAATCACAAATGTCATATAATTTAGCATCTGGAAAAAGCCTAAAGGAATTTTTTTTCTCTCCTCCTTAATTTTACAGATTAGCAGATGAGGCCCAAAGACGTTAAGGTTCTGGTAATTACCAAATGGCCAAGTTGTGACTTTTTACCTCTTATTCTGTTTTTCCTTCAACCTCTCCCTTCTATTTCTCAGCCTTGGAAGGATTAGAAAGTGTCTTTAACACATATGTATTTCTGTTCCCCACTATGGGGGCCTTGTCCCAGATCCTTACCATCCAGCATAGAGCCTGGCACAGACCAGATGCTTGGTAAGTGTTCTTAATTGAAATAAATGGCATACATGGCATCCAGATAAAGTGTTAAATGAATGATAATCATACTGGAACCTTGTATCTCAGCTTGTATTTTCAGAGAGAGGACCAGCCTATACTCAGGCAGGGAAAAGGCATGCTTAAGAAGAGGGCTATATGAAATAAGTCAGTCAGAGAAAGACAACTATCATCTGATCTCCCTGATATGAGGAAGTGGAGATGCAACATGGGGGGTTGGGAGGGTAGGAAAAGAAGAAAAGAAACAAGATGGGATCGGGAGGGAGACAAACCATAAGTGACTC